>ML120664.1:19239-37015 GCA_003788595.2 Choiromyces venosus 120613-1
AAAGAAAAATAAAAAAAAAAAAAAAAAAATAGACTAAAATAAAACAAATTCCATGTTTTTAGGTGTTCCTCGGATGTCCCGATTGGGTGCTACAACCGAGAAGGGGGATGGGGCGAAAACGAAACGGAGCGAATCGCTAGCGATGCCAGCCCAAAAAAGTAAGCCAGAAAGATGTCTGCCGGCCCTTGTGTCAAGCGTCATCCTCCTTTGAACAGTTGTCCGGTGCCAGCTAAAGAGGTAAGAGGAGAAAGCGTCCTCCGACGGATCAGTCTGTGCTTGCGCTTTGGCTATCATGCAGGGCGGCTCACTTGTGAGGGGAGGAGAGAAGGGGGAACCTGCTAGCCGACCGTGGGATGACGACGAGAAAGGAGCGGAAGGACGGGGACCCTAGGAAAGGTCTTCACTGCGATAGAGAGGATAGTGTTCCCTGATGTACTCTCTGCGCCATTATGCCAGCCAACCGATGAATCGACCATGGAATGATGGTGGGGTTCGGCCCAAAGCTCCAGAAAGAGAGGGCGTGGGAGTGGTGGGTGAGGACGGAGTTCCCCAGATGGGGGATACCGGGTATGAAGACCGAGGGGGAGTCCCTGAGTTGTGGATCGGACGAGGCCGGAGCGCAAAGCGGACCGGAGTCGGTTCCAGCTGGACAAGCCGGAAGTTGGGTGTCGGTGGTGGGTCCCTTGTGGAAGCGACAGGCGGCAGGGGAGCCGCAGCTAGCCGATTCTGGACCCGATGAGTAAAACGGCTGGAAACAGCCGATGAAATGATGGGCCCTGGGTCAGGGTCGGAGAGAGTCAGCCCCGGCCGGACCAGGGTTGGGAAGGAATGAAAACCCGGCGAAAACATCAACAGGCAAAGAAAGGAAATAAAATAAAAAGAAAGGATCGACATACAAAAGAGCCCAAGCGAACCCCAAAGTATACAAAGAAAAATCGAAATACAAAAAGAATCCAAGCGAATCCCTAAAATATTCAAAGAAAGGAAAACCTAATCAGTGGCACTCACCACGCATGCTGTAATGCAGCCTTACCCCTAGCCCCGGCTCTAAAGAAAACAAAAACGCAAACGAAATACCAAAACAAAAACAGTATCGGGAATGCCGAGGTGTGTCTAAGAACATGGAATTGTTGCTTGAGTACTAAATTTTTTTCTTTTTTTTTTTTTTTTTTTTTTTCGGAATTCCCGATAGTAGGAGGCAGAGGTGATGTTGAGGCCAGTAACTTTAAATGAAGGATTAGCCCTTGCTGAGTTGTGACTCTTTTGTAGTGCTTGAAAGGAAGGAGGGGGGGTAGAACCCCCCCATCCTCCTACGTGAAAGGTAGAGGAGAAACGTAAAGCCGTAGGGGGTGAACGAAGGGAGAACTCCAGATGGGAGGACTCCTACAAGAAAGGAGCGGTAGTAGTGAGGTGCTACAACCGAGAAGGGGGATGGGGCGAAAACGAAAAAAAAGAAAAAGAAGAAAAAGCCTTAAGAGCTATGCATCCTCCGTCTCCGCTACACCTCCGGTCATTGAAATTTATTTCCTATTTGGGAATGACTCAACACCAAGAAAACATCACAAACTTTTCTTCCTCCCCCCCATCTCAGGGGGGCAGGAGAACATACTTTCCATCACCTGTTTGCATTTCGGCATCCCTTCCTTGCTTCCCCCTTGAGGTCTACCCTTCTGAGGATGTTCTTTCCTTCCTTCCAGCATCTCACGATGCTGCTTACCTCCCCTACCCCGCTTCTGCTTTGCCTCGCTTAGTAGTTGCTACCGTCTGGTTTTTCATTTGGTCTTTCAACAGACGGCCGGGAACACAGTTAGCAGTAGGAGGAAACACTTCAACAGGCCACGGTCGATTTCTCCACTCCCTTCTTTTTTAAGGGGCTGCCTTGTCAGACACGAACGCGATAACCGATAGTCCGTCCCGCCGAGCGAAAACTCCCCTCCCATCCTTCCCATCTCCACATGATTGGCTAGCACCCTACTGCCCCCCTATCCACCTCCTCGATGCCTTCCTACCACTGGGATCCCCTCCAGAAGTGACCTCATCTCTCATATCACAAGGGACTACACGAGAGATGCAGTAATACAGTCGGTCAGCTTCAAATCTACTCCAGCTGGTACCTTACTACCACCTATCCTCTCCTCGGCTGGCACCCTTATATGCTGCCAACTCCACCCCCTCTATTCAGGCGGGCTTCTAGGGTTCCTCACTTCTGCCACACCCCTATCAAGTGGCTGGCTCCCTCTTGACTCCCTGGCTTGGGCTGCGGCCTATGGGTACAATTATCCAACTTTGGCCGGGGCTGGCTGCAATAGTGCTGGTTTGGTTTTCCTTAGGTTTTGGGTTTAAGGATTTCTTTGTTAGGTGCACTGTCGGGACTTTGGTTTTCCTAGTTTCTGCGCGATTTTGGTGGGATTTCATACTTTTGTAGTTTGCAGGAGTGGTTGCTTGTTAGGATAGTTTTTTCAACCAAGTCTTCAGGCCATGGTTTTTCTATAGCTTTCCGGGACCAGGCCTGGGTTGGAGGTTTTTTACACGTTAGCCCCGCAGGCTTCATGTGAATTTTTGTACCTTAAACAAAATAAAATCAAATGAAAATAAAAAATAAAAAATAAAAAATAAAAAATAAAAAAAAGCCTTAAGGGCTATGACAAAAACAAAACTATAAGCCAAATGCGCTAACAAAAGAAATCTCGGCCCTTATCTCCTGGTCAGACGATTCCGTCTCTGCACCCCAAATGGTCACTAATCTAGCTAGTAAAGAAAAATAACATCCTAAGCGAACCTAGAAAAATCATAATAAAGGAAAGCTAGCTAAAATGGTAGGAAAGTAAAAGTGGCAGGGCAGCCAGAGGCGGTCCTATCCAGGGTCCGGTGTGGCTGTGGTAGATGCCGGCGCCCGAAGGGCTGGCATGGAGGGCGGGAAGCCTGTTCCCGTGTCTTTGATGTAACTGGCGAGGGCAAGCGTGACCTCGGCCGATGCCCAGATAGGGGAGTCCTGGCCTATGTCTTCGACCCCAGGGAGGTGGAGCTGTCGGAGTTCAGCCCTGGCGGGGCAGGTGCGGATAGCGTGGTCCAGGGTTTCTTCCTGTTCCTCTTAAAATAGGCATGTTTTGGAGGCCTCAGGGTCCTTCCAGGTTGTGTGGGCTGCCAGGTAACTTTTCCCGGCCCTGATCTAGTGTATTCGTCCAGCTACAAATTTGTCAAGCCCCATGAACGCGTGGGGCCTGAGGGATGGCTGGTAGCCATAGTAGGTGGGTGGAGGTGACCGGAGGGCCCAGTCCTGGAGGAGGAGTTTGCGCAGCTCTGCTTTGACCTGGGCATAGGGCGTGGTGCCCGGGCCGTGTGGCGGGACTAGCTTGGGTACTAGATGGGGGGCAGCAAGTGGAAACAAGCCGACCCTGTGGATTATTGGGAGGAGGGAGTGGCAAAGGGAGTCTATTGGAAGGTGCCTCCTCATCGGAGCCTCTGCCTTATAGGTGTCCCAAGGAAGTGGAATGCAGTTTGTTCTTCTCCCTACTAGCACCGGGTCCCTGGTTGAGCGTCGGATGCTGGAGTAGTCCGCTATGGGGAGAGTGGGAGGCAGCCCAGCTGCTGCCGGGCTGATGACTGGGGACTAGCAGGCCAGCCTGAAGGCGGCCATCCTTCTCCTATGTTTGAGGATGGTGGGGAGTGGAGGCAGGCAGGCCTCACAGGCCAGTATTGTCGTGGGCGTAGACCGAAAGCAGTTAGTGACCCATCTGAGGACTTGGTTCCAGAAGGCCAACATCTTGACTGACGTCACTACTGTTGGTTGAAAGAGGTCTGCCCCATAGGACAGGATAGGGAGGATGAGGCCAGAGGCCAGCCTATGACACGTGTAGGAGGCCATGCCAGTGCCAGGGGGAGAGAGTTGGCAGATAGTCGCGAAGGCGGTCTGAGCCAGGTTGAGCCTTGTGAGGAAGTGGGTGGTGGTTTCCAGGGTTGGGGTGAACCAGTAGCCAAGCCAGCGGATGACCCTGGAGGGGTGGAATACCATGCCGTTGAGGGTGATGGGGGAGTTGGAGACTTCCGACTGGTCTTTCTCTGTTCGCCAGTGGATAAGCTCCGTCTTTGGAATGGAAAAGGACACGCCGATCCTGGCTGCCTTGTTAGAAAGTAAAGAAAAAATATGCTGAAGACCCCTAATATTCCCCATGTAAGAAGTAGAAGAAACAGTAACGGAAAAATCATGAACATATGAAAAAATAATTGACCGAGGTATTGAGATATGTAAACCAGAAACATAAATCAAAAACAACAAAGGAGAGACAGGGGAGCCCTGAGGGGCTCCAACTTGAATGGGACAATAGACGCCAGGGGCTCCCTGAAAGAGGAGCTTACCCTGATGGTTAGAAAGAAAAGAACAAACCCAAGACACGAGGTACCTAGGCACCCTGCGCTTGACCAAAATTTGAGAGAGAGTAAAAGAAGAAATATTGTCAAAGCCACCCTTAATGTCCAGGAAAAGAGTAGAGACTTTGGTGCCTGGACGTTGGTGGGAGCGGACTTCGTGAACAAGGGAAGCAGAGGTGTCGAACGTGGAGAGGCCTGCTAGGGAGCCGCACTGGTTGGGGTTGATGAGGCCAACTGATCTTGCAATGAGGGATAGGCGAGTGGCGACAATACGTTCCAGGATTTTGGAGATGGTCTCTAAGAGCACGATAATCTGGAAGGATGCCGGGGAGGAGTAGTCAGGCTTGCCTGGTTTCGGAAGCACTATCCCGTTGGCCCTTTTGAGGTGGGTGGGGTGATATCTGTGGGAGAGGAGGGGAGACAGGAGGTTGAGGAGGATGTTGGGGTTGGCCCGGTTCACATTCTTCCAGACACCATAGGGGATCTGGTCTGGACCTGGGGCTGAGGAAGAGGAGGATTTGGCGAGAGCTCGGGAGATTTCTTTGGGAAGGAGGGGGCAGTTGTTGTGTGGTCGTAGCCAGCTGGCCGAGGGGGAGGGAGGTTTAGGAGGAATGAAGTGGTTGAGGAGGGAGGAGTTGATTTCTGTTGGGGTTGAGGCACCTGGGAAAGAGGGGAACCTGTCGGCCAGTCTGCCGGAGGCTATTCTCCTTGTATCCCCAACTGTGGTGGTCGTTACCCCCGCAAGGAAGGATTTGTAGTGCAAGGTTTTGGCCTTTTGGATTGCCCTGAAGTAGGTGTTCTGCGTGGTGTTGGCCTCCGAGAGGGATGGTGTCGTGCAGTTTTTGCGATGGGCGCGGGAGGCGGAGAGATAGAGTTGTCTCAGGTGGGTGAGTTCGGATGTCCACCTGCGCTTTGCCTGAACAGAGGGTCTCTTGGAGGGGGTGTGTGACCGAATTAGCATGGTGACTGTCGTGAGGTGTCTGGAGAGCCAGGCATCCATGGCCAGGTCGGTCGGGTATGTGGGTGGAGGCGGGATAGACAGTGAGGCGAGAGCTGGTAGGAGCGAGGCCCAGTCCATCTTCTGCCAGTTGGGACAGGGGGGAGGAGGTTTGAGAAGGGGGGTGGAAAAAATAACCTTGATTGGCACATGGTCAGATCCAGTTGATGGGAGCCTGAGGTTGGTGTGCCAGTTGGCAAAGTAGGGTTGGAGAAGGCTGTTGGCGAAGGTGAGGTCCAGGACTCCTGGTCGGTTGGCAGTATCAAAGGGGAAACCAGTGAAAATGCCAGGGGTGTTGAGGAGGGAGAACTGGAGGTCATTTGCCAAGTCAAAGTAAGGGGAGGAGGTCGTGTACTCATTGTGTGAGATCGCACGTAGGGGGTCAGACTGGGTGTGGTGGATGTTGAAGTCCCCGGCCACCAGTGTTGGAAAGGGATCCTTAGAGACCTTGTGAGGCTGGACCGATCTCGTGAGCGAGGTGGGCCCTGGAGTGGAGTAGGCATTGTAGAGCCTAAGCAGTGTGTGTGTGGTATTAAAAAGGCCATCAGCAGAAAAAACATCCAAGCCCATCAAATCAGGTTTGTCAAAAAAAACAAGACACAACAGAAATGCCTTGTTGAAACTCTAAGGAAACATAAGAGGCGACCCTAGGGGGGGCGCCCGGAAAAAAAGGGGGGGCGAACACCTTGTAAAAGCCAAAAGCAGGCAGGCGACCACGAAAAATAGGGGGGTCCTGAAGAAGGACTATATGAGGGGCAGTTGGCAGCGATTTAAAGCTGTTAAACAAAGAAAGAAAAACATCCCAGCTTCCCAGGCAGTTATGTTGAACAAAGAAAAGTTTTTTAAAGTTGGGAGGAGTGTGGGGCCCTAAGGGCGGAGTGGCGCTGTTGGGCATATCACTCATTGGTTAAGGATATCGGGTGAAGAAGGGGGAACACCCTCGGCCCATCGGGGAGGGGGGCCGACGTGTCTGGGTTGTGGTGCGGTGAAAGGGCCGCCATGGGGGGAGCATTGGGGTTATCAAAGAGGCTTCTTCCCAAGAAGGTGGAAGGCGGGGGGGCGCTAGGGGCCCTTCCTTGAAGGAAGCTGGGAACATAGGGGGCAGGTCTGGGGGTTTCCTCCTCTTGGGGAGTGGCTGTTGGGGGGGTTAGTGGTGCCGGTATGTCGGCCGGGGCAGTGTCCTCTGCTGTCTCCATTGCGTCCCCTTGCGGGGGTGCTGGGGGGTCAGCGGGGTCTGTCCTGGATGGTCTAGCTGGGCATTCGGGGTGGGTGGCTGAGTGTGGGCCTTCACAGTTGGGGCAGCAGAGGGGCGAGGCGACGCAGCATGCCGGTACAGCCTTTGTCTGTCCCATCTTGGGGCATGTGGGGTTGGGGCAGTGGTGGGCCGAGTGGAGGTGGTTGGCTGAGCACAGGGGGCAGGTGTTGTGGGTCACCTTACAAGCGGGAGCAGAGTGGCCGAATTTCCAGCATTTCCTACACTGCATGAAGCGGTTAGAGGAGTGCACCCGTTCAACGTTACGGGACTTGGAGTAAAGAAAAATGTTGCCGCCGATCCTGCTGACATCAGCGGGGGCGACCAAAACAATAATGGAGGAAGTTCTCTTGGCAGGCCTTTTCTCCGGGTTGGGCTGCAGGAAACGAGCGGAAAAGATCGTCACATCCACCGTGTTGCAGATGGAGGGCAGGAGGGAGGCACAAAGATCTGCGCTGTCGGCGGGCAGGTACTGGAGGGGAAGGACATGGATTGCCAGTTGGACTTCATTGGGGGCAGGGCGGAAGGGGAGGAGGGGGTTTTCTCCTATGGTGAAGGATTGATTAAACTTCTTGGCCAGGGCCTCGTAGTATGGGGAGTAGGCCGTGGCAGGGGTGAAGAGATTCTTGGCGAGAAGGGTGAGGGAGCCTCGGTCATTCATGGTGGCCGTGAAGCTGAGTGGGAGGGGGCAGTTGGCTTCCTGGAGGATGAGGGTGGCGATGTCAGGGGCAGTGGCAGCTATTCTCTGAGCATCAGCGTGGGGGAGGGGGGTCATACGGGGGGCAAAGAAGTGGCGCTCGGCCAGGGGCAATGGCAGTGGGCCTTTAGACACAGGGGTAGCAGCATTGGACGTCGCAACTTGGGCAGCCGAGGCGTTTTTCTTGCCCTTCCTGGACCTACCTCCATTGGCTGGCTCGGCAGCGACAGAGGCATAGGTTGCAGGCTGAGGGTGTTGGCGGGGCACCTCCTTTTTGAAGTTGGGGTGCTCTTTTCCGGGGAGGATGGAGTCGAGGTTGTACTCCCCTTTGCGGTCTGATTCGGCTTCCCAGGACCAGGGGAACATGACAGCCCAGGCCTTGGGGTCGCTGTTCCACTGCTTCAGAGTGTAGTCAAAGCGGGGGAGGTCCCAGTCGAAGCCACTGGTCGCTGCCAGGGCTGGTGTGGGTGGCACAGAGGGGGGGGCTTGGCGCTGGGGGGGCACTGGCCCATGCCACAAATTGGTTGGTGAGGTCCTTGACTGATGCTTGGAGGGCTGCAAAGTCTTTGGGGGTGGGGCCTTCGTGGCCCTCGGTTGGGGTGGGTCGGGGGGGAGGGCTCTGTGTTTCGAGCCTCAAGATGCGGTCAGCCACGTTGCCTACCCCTTCAAGGTGTCTACAAAGAAGGGGGATTATGATGGATTCACCTGTAGAGAGGTCTTGGAGGGCGTCATCATTGAGGGGCAGGAACGTCTCGGAGTCTAGGTGGAGATCAGGGATGACCTGCCGGCAGAGGTTACGGAGGAGGGGGAGGTTAGGATCCAGAGGGCGTGGGGAAGCAGTCGGGGAGGGGGCAGCATCGTCTCCAGAGGTGGAGGGGCGTTCCCCAGGAGCGTAGGAGTGGTGGTGTTGTTGGGAGCGCTTGGAGGCATGGGAGGAGGACCTGGAGTCAGTCATGGTGACTGACGTTGGTTGAAATAGCCCTTATGGCTTTTTTTCCTTTTTTTTCTTTCTTTTTTTTTTTCTTTTTTTTAAATCATGAGTTCGTTGTTAAGGTCCAAGAATCTGTGTGGAGCCGTAAGGGCTATGACAAAAACAAAACCATAAGCTAAACGCAAAAACAAAAGAAATCTTGGCCCCGATCCCCATTCCGACGTAGTGTCGCTCGCACCACTCACGGTGACTAATCCAAAAGGAAAGAAACTTATGAAATCCCTAAGCGAGCCTAAGAAAAGCATAAAGCTAAGAAAGAACTCATGAACCCCCAAGCGAACCCAAGAGAAACATAAAGCCAGTAAAGAAAAATAAACTAAAGGAAGGAAGTGGACAACCACAAAAGCTGCCCAAAAACAGGAAAGATGGGGACCAGGCCTGCCCCGACTGAGGGAGGCGGGAACTAGGCCCCGGGTAGTAAAGTAGCCAACCAAGGTCGGCAAAACTGAGTGGCCCAGGTCTTAGCCGATCAATGCCGAGGGGACGGCGGACAGCGAAGGTGTTCCCTGGGTGGTGGCTGTGGGTTGAAGGCCGAACGAGTCGGCCTTGGCTGAGGCCAGGCGAAAAGCGAGGCCGGAGCAGGCTAGGTGTTGAGTCCCCGAAGGGGAGCCAGAAGTATGGGCCATAGGGGGTAGACCCCTCGAGGCAGGAGTGGGAGGTGGGGGTGCGGGAGAGAAAGATCTCGAAACCCGGCTTGGGGTGGTAGTAAGGTACCAGCTTGGTGGCCGACGGACCGTATTACCGCGTCTCTCGTGTAGTCCCTTGTGATAGGAGAGATAGCGTCACTTCTGGAGGAAGGGATCCCAGAGGCAGGAAGGCGAGGGGGAGGTGGCAGTAGGGTGCCAGCCGATCATCCGAGGGGGAAGAGAGGAGGGGAGTTTTCGCTCGGCGGGACGTACTATCGGATTCGAATTCATGTCTGACAAGGCAGCCTCCTCCAAAAGGGGAGAATGGAGAAATCGACCGTGGCCTGTTGACAAGTTTCCTCCTACTGCTAACCGTATTCCCGGCCGTCTGTAGAAAGACCGAATGAAAAAACCCGATCGTAGCGACTGCTAAGCGAGGCGAAGCAGAAGTGGGGTAATGGGAAGAGCCAGTATCGTGAAGTGACGCCGGCAGGGACAGGAGCTCCTCAGGAGGGCAGACCTCGAGAGGAGAGCAAGGGGGGGACGCCGAAAGGCAAACAAGTGATGGAAAGTGTGTACTCCTGCCCCCCCTAGATGGGGGGGAGGAAGAAATGTTCGTGATGTTTTTCTCGGTGTTGAGTCGTTCCCAAATAGGAAGTAAATTTCAATGACCGGAGTTGTAGTGGAGACGGAGGATGAATAGCCCTGATGGCTTTTTTTTTTTTCTTTTTTCTTTTTTAATTCATGAGTTCATTGTTAAGTACAAGAATCTGTGTGGAGCCTTAAGGGCTATGACAAAAACAAAACTATAAGCCAAACGCAGTAACAAATGAAATCTCGGCCCCGATCTCCGTTCAGACAATTTCGTCTCTGCACCCCAAACGGTGACTAATCTAGCTAGTAAGGAAAAAATAACATACAAAGCGAACCTAGCAAAATCGTAATAAAGGAAAGCTAAATAAAACAATAGGAAAGTAAAAGTGGCAGGGCAGCCAGAGGCGGTCCTATCCAGGGTCCGGTGTGGTTATGGTAGATGCCGGCGCCCGAAGGGCTGGCATATAGGGTGGGAAGCCCGTTCCCATGGCTTTGACGTAGCTGGCGAGGGCGAGCGTGAGCTCGGCCAATGCCCAAACTGGAGAGTCCTGGCCTATGTCTTCGACCCCAGGGAGATGGAGTTGTCGGAGGTCGGCCCTGGCAGGGCAGGTGAGGATAGCGTGGTCCAGGGTTTCTTCCTGTTCCTCGCAGAATGGGCATGTTTTGGGGGCCTCGGGGTCCTCCCAGGTTGTGTGGGCTGCCAGGTAGCTCTTCCCGGCCCTGATCTGGTGTATCCGGCCAGCCACAAACTTGTCGAGCCCCATGAAGGCGTGAGGCTTGAGGGATGGCTGGTAGGGATAGTAAGTGGGAGGGGGCGACTGGAGGACCCAGTCCTGGTGGAGTAGTTCGCGCAGCTTTCCCTTAACCTGGGCGTATGGTGTGGCGGCCGGGCAGTCCGGCGGGACTAGCTCGGGTACTAGATGGGGGGGGGCGAGCCGAAATGAGCCGAGCCCACAGATTATTGGGAGGAGAGAGTGGCAGAGGGAGTCTATCGGGAGGTGTCTCCTCATTGGAGCCTCTGCCTTATAGGTGTCCCAGGAGAGTGGAATACAGTTTGTCCTTCTCCCTGTTAGCACCGGGTCCCTGGTGAAGCGCCGGATGTTGGAGGAGTCCGCTATGGGGAGGGTGGGAGGCAGTCTTGCAGCTGCCGGGTTGATGATCGGGGATGAACAGGCCAGCCTGAAGGTGGCCATCCTTCTCCTGTGCTTGAGGATGGTGGGGAGTGGAGGTAGGCAGGCCTCACAGGCCAGTATTGTCGTGGGCGTGGCCCGAAAGCAGTTGGTGATCCATCTGAGGACTTGGTTCCAAAAAGCTGACATCTTGTCTGACGTCACCACAGTTGGCTAGAAGAGGTCTGCCCCGTAGGACAGGATGGAGAGGAGGAGGCCTGACGCCAGCCGGTGACACGCGTAGGGGGCCATGCCAGCACCAGGGGCGGAGAGTTGGCGGACAGTCGCGAAGGCAGTCTGAGCGAGGTTGAGCCTTTGAAGAAAGTGGGTTGTTGTCTCCAGGGTCGGGGTGAACCAGTAGCCTAGCCAGCGGATGACCCTGGAGGGTTGAAATACCATGCCGTTAAGGGCAATGGGGGAGTTGGAGACTTCCGACTGGTCCTTCTCGGTGCGCCAGTGGATAAGCTCCGTCTTTGGAATGGAAAAGGACACGCCAATCCTGGCTGCCCTGTTAGAAAGTAAGGAAAATATACGCTGAAGAGCCCTGATGTTCCCCCTATAAGAAGCAGAAGAAACAGTAACAGAAAAATCATCAACATAGGAAAAAATAATGGAACGAGGTATTGAAATATGCAAACTAGAAACATAAATCAAAAACAACAAAGGAGAGACTGGAGAGCCTTGAGGGGCTCCAACTTGAACAGGACAGTACACTGCAGGGCTCCCTGGAAAAGGAGCTTGCACTGGCGGTTGGAAAGAAAAGAACGAACCCAAGACACCAGGTACTGAGGCACCCCGTGCTTGACTAAAATCTGGGAAAGAGTAAAGGAAGAAATGTTGTCGAAGCCGCCCTTAATGTCCAGGAAAAGAGTAGAGACCTTAGTTCCTGGGCGCTGACAGGAGCGGACTTCGTGAATGAGGGAGGCTGAGGCGTCGAAGGTCGAGAGGCCTGAGAGGGAGCCGCATTGGTTGGGGTTGATAAGACCAACGGACCTCGCTATGAGGGATAGGCGTGTGGCGACAATACGCTCCAGGATCTTGGAGACGGTCTCTAAGAGCACAATGATCCTGAAGGATGCCGGGGAAGAGTAGTCAGGCTTGCCTGGTTTCGGAAGCACTATCCCGTTGGCCCTCTTGAGGTGGGTTGGGTGATATCTGTGGGAGAGGAGAGGAGAGAGGAGGTTGAGGACGATTTTGGGGTTGGCCCAGTTCACATCCTTCCAGACGCCGTAAGGGATCTGGTCTGGACCAGGGGCTGAGGAGGAGGAGGATTTGGAGAGAGCTCTGGAGATTTCTTCAGGGAGGAGGGGGCAGTCGTCGTGTGGTCTTAGCCCGCCAGCCGAGGGGGAGGGAGGTTTGGGAGGAAAGAAGTGATCGAGGAGGGAGGAGTTGATTTCTGTCAGGGTTTCGGCACCAGGGAAAGAGGGAAACCTGTCGGCTGGTCTGCTGGAGGCCATTCTTCTTGCGTCCCAGACTGTGGTGGTCGTCACCCCTGCAAGGAAGGATTTTCGCCTTACGGATCACCCTGAAATAGGTGTTCCATCTGGTGTTGGCCTCCTAGAGGGATGATGTCCTGCGGTTCATGCGATGGGCTCGGGAGGCGGAGTGGTAGAGTTGTCTCAGGTGGGTGAGTTCGGATGTCCACCAGCGTTTTGCCTGGACAGCAGGTCTCTTGGAGGGGGTGTGTGACCGAATAAGCGTGGTGACTGCTGTGAGGTGCCTGGAGAGCCAGGCGTCCATGGCTAGGTCGGTCGGGTATGGGGGTGGAGGCGGAATCGACAGTGAGGCAAGGGCCAGCAGGAGCGAGGCCCAGTCTGTCTTCTGCCAGTTGGGGCAGGGGGTAGGAGGCTTGAGAAGGGGGATGGAAAAAATTACTGTGATCGGCACATGGTCGGATCCAGTTGAAGGGAGGTTGGCGTGCCAATCGGCGAAGTAGGGTTGGAGGACGTTGTTGGCGAAAGCGAGATCCAGGACACCTGGTCAGTTGGCGGTATCAAAGGGGAAGCGAGTGAAAATGCCAGGGGTGTTGAGGAGGGACAACTGCAAGTCGTTTGCCAAGTCAAAGTAGGGGGAGGAGGTGGTGTGCTCATTGGGTGAGATCGCACATAGGGGGTCAGATTGGGTGTGGTGGATGTTGAAATTGCCAACCACCAGTGTCGGGAAGGGGTGGGCCTTAAAGACCTCATGAGGCTGGACCAATCTTGCGAGCGAGGTGGGCCCTGGGGTGGAGTAGGCGTTGTAGAGCCTAAGCTGTGTGTGTAAAGTGTTAAACAGGCCGTCAGCAGACAAAACATCCAGGGCCATCAAGTCAGGTTTGTCAAAAAAACAAGTCAAAACAGAAACGCCTTGTTGAAACTCTAAAGAAACATAACAGGCGACCCTAGGGGGGGTGCCCGGTAAAAAAGGGGGGGCAAACGCCTTGTAGAAGCCAAAAGCGGGCAGGCGGCCACGAAAAATAGGGGGGTCCTGAAGAAGGACTATATGAGGGGCAGAGTTCAGCGACTTAAAGCTGTTAAACAAAGAAAGAAAAACATCCCAGCTTCCCAAGCAGTTATGTTGAACAAAGGAGAGTTTTTTAAATTTTGAAGGAGTGTGGGGCCCTGAGGGCTGAGCGGCGCTGTCGGGCGTATCACTCATTGGGCAAGGGGATCAGGTGAAGAAGGGGGAACATCATCGGCCCAAGCGGGAGGGGGGCTGAAATGTCTGGGTTGGGGTGCGGCAAAGGGGCCGCCTTGCGGGGGAGCACGGGGGGTATCAAAGAGGCTTCTCCCTAGGAAGGAGGAAGCCGGGAACATAGGGGGCAGGTCTGGGGGTCTCCTCCCCTTGGGGGGGGGCTGTTGGGGGGGTTAGCAGTGCCGGAATGTCGGCCGGGGTCGTGTCCTCCACTGTCTCCATCGCTTCCCCTTGCGGTTGTGCTTGTGGGTTGGCAGGGTCTCTCCTGGATGGCCTGGCAGGGCATTCGGGGTGGGTGGCTGAGTGAGGGCCTTGGCAGTTGGGGCAGCGGAGGGGTGAGGCGACGCAGCACGCTGGTACTGCCTTTGTCTGTCCCATCTTAGGGCATGTGGGGTTGGGGCAGCGGTGGGCTGAGCGAAGGTGATTGAGTGAGCAGAGGGGACAGGTGTTGTGGGATGCCTTGCACGCGGGGGAGGAGTGGCCGAATTTCCAGCATTTCCTACACTGCATGAAACGGTTAGAGGAGTGTGCTCGCTCAACGTTGCGGGACTTAGAGTAGAGAAAGATGTTGGTGCCTATCCTGCTAACGTCAGCAGGGGCGACCGAAACGATTACGGAAGATGTCCTTTTAGCAGCCCTCTTTTCCGGGTCTGGTTGCAGGAAGCAAGCGGTGAAGATCACCACATCCGCCGCGTTGCAGATGGAGGGAAGGAGGGAGGCACAAAGGTCAGCATTGTCTGCAGGCAGGTACTGGAGGGGGAGGCCGTGAATCGCTAGTTGGACCTCGTTGGGGGCAGGGCGGAAGGGGAGGAGGGGGTTTTCTCCCATGGGGAAGGACTGATTGAACTTGCTGGCCAGGGCCTCGTAGTACGGAGAGTAGGCAGTGGAAGGGGTGGTGAGACTCTTGGCAAGGAGGGTGAGGGAACCTCGGTCATTCACAGTGGCTGTGAAACTGAGGGGAAAGGGGCAGTTCGCTTCCTTCAAAACAAGGGCGGCGATATCAGAGGCAGTGGCAGCTATTCTCTGAGCATCAGCGTGGGGGAGGGGGTTCATACGGGGGGCAAAAAAACGGCAGTCAGCTAGAGGTAATGGCGGTGGGCCCTTGGACTCGGGAGCACCAGCATTAGACGTCGCGACTTGAGCGGCCGAGGCGTTCACGCCCTTCTTGGACTTCCTCCCTTTGGCTGGCTGGGCAGCAACAGAGGCGTAGGTGGCAAGTGGGGCTTGGCGGGACACCTCCTTCTTGTAGTCTGGGTGTTCCTTGCTGGGGAGGAAGGCAGAGAGGTCATACTTGCCGTTGCGGTATTCTTCAGCTTCCCAGGACCTGGGGAACTTAACTGCCCAGGCCTTAGGGTTGCCGTACCACTGCTTGAGCACGGAGTCGTAGGAGGGGATGTCCCAGTCATAGCCACTAGTGGCTGCTGGGGCTGGCGCAGGTGGCGCAGCAGGAGGGGCTTGGCGCTGGGGCTGAGAGGGCCTTGAGCGGCTTGGGATGGGAGGAGGGGGCGCTGCCCTGGGCCACAACGTGAAGTGATAGGTCATCGAAAGCGGCCTTAAGGGCCCTAAATTGAGTGGGGGGGGGGGCCTGGGGTCCGCCCGTTGGTTGGGGAGGGGGAGGGGGGGTGGCCTCTAGCCTTGCCAGGCGGTTGCTTAGGTAGCCGACGCCCTGGAGGACCTTGCAGAGGAGGGGGATCATGATGGCCTCTCCCGTTGAGAGCTCGCAGAGATTCTCATCGGAGAGGGAGGGGACAGACACATGATCGAGACTGATCTGAGGGAAGACCTCGTTGCAGAGGTCGCGGAGAAGGGGGAGGTTCGGGTCGAGGACGGCCGGGGTTGAGGGGCTGGAGGGAGCAGAGGGTCCCTCAGGGGCAGGATCAGCAGCGGGAGGCTGTTCACCACATGGATAGGGGTACGAGCGCTTCGAGGCTTGGGAAGAGGACCTAGAGTCTGCCATAATGGCTGACTTAGGTGGGGTTGGGGTGGGGTTGCTTATTGGTGAGGCCTAAGCGAGAAGCAGATTTTGGTGTGTCGAGATGGTTGCCACCTAAAAGTTTGGAGTTTTGAGATGGCCGAATGCGGTAATTTTTCAAAGGTCAGGAAAGTAGAGGGCGCGGAGAGTGGATAGCCCTTGCGGCTTTTTTTTCTTTTTTTTTTTCTTTTTTTTAAATCATGAGCTTGTTGTTACGGTACAAGAATCTGTGTGGAGCCGTAAGGGCTATGACAAAAATAAAACCACAAAGCAAACGCATAAACAAAAGAAATCTCGGCCCCGATCCCCATTCCGACATAATGTCGTACGCACCACTCACGGTGACTAATCCAAAAGGAAAGAAACTTATCAAATCCCTAAGCGAACCTAAGAAAAACATAAAGCCAAAAAAGAACCTATGAAACCCCCAAGCGAACCCAAGAGAAACATAAAGCCAGCAAAGAAAAATAAACTAATTGAAAGAACTGGGTGGCAAAAATGCAGCCCTTGACAGGGAAAGGTGGGGACTGGGCCCCGGGTAAAAAGGTAGCCGACGGAGGTCGGCAAAATGGACAGACCAGGTCTTAGCCGATCAACACCGAGGGGGCGGCGGACAGCGAAGGTATTCCCTCGTTGGTGGCAGGGTGACGAAGGCCGAACAGGTCGACCTCAGTGGAGGCTGGGCAAAAAGCTAAGCCGGGACGGGCTGGGTGAAGCTTCCTCTCACGTAGGAGGAGTGGAAATAGGTCCCTCGGGGGGTTGTCCCCCGAGACGGAGGGGGTGTTGAGTAGGCGCGGGGGACAAAGTGCCCCCGGACTCGTGATGGGGTGGTAGTAAGGTACCAGCTAAGTAGCCGACCGACCATATTACCGCGTCTCTCATGTAGTCCCTTGTGATAGGAGAGATGGCGTCACTTCTGGAAAGGATCCCAGAGGAAGGAAGGCGAGGGGAGAGCAGCAGTAGGGTGCCAGCCCATCATCCGAGGGGAAAGAGAGGAGGGGAGTGTTCACTCGGCGGGACGTACTATCGGTTATCGCGTTCGTGTCTCGCTAGGCAGCCTCCAGCGTAAAAGGAGAATGGAGGAATTGACGGTGGCCTGTTGAAGAGTTTCCTCCTACTGCAAACTGTGTTCCCGGCCATCTGTAGAAAGACCGAATGAAAAAACCCGACCGTAGTGATCGCTAAGCGAGGCAGAGCAAAAGCGGGGTAAGAGGTGGAGCCAACATCGTGGAATGACGAAGGCAGGGAAACGACATCCTCAAGAGGGTAGACCTCAAGAGGAAAGCAATGGGGGGATGCCGAAACGCAAACCGGTGATGGAAAGTGTGTTCTCCTGCCCCCCCGAGATGGGGGGGAGGAAGGAAAGTTCGTGATGTTTTCTCGGTGTTGAGTCGTTCCCAATTAGGAAGTAAATTTCAATGACCGGAGTTGTAGTGGAGACGGAGGATGGATAGCCCTTGCGGCTTTTTTTTTCTTTTTTTTCTTTTTTTCTTTTTTTTTATCTGATTTTATTTTGTTTAAGGTACAAAAATCCGCACGGAGCCTACAGGGCTAACCATCCTCCGTCTCCACTACAACTCCGGTCATTGAAATTTACTTCCTAATCGGGAACGACTCAACACCGAGAAAACATCACGAACTTTCCTTCCTCCCCCCCATCTCGGGGGGGTAGGAGAACATACTTTCCATCTTCTGTTTGTGCTTCGGCATCCCCTCCTTGCTTCCCTCTTGAGGTCTACCCTCCTGAGGATGTTCTTTCCTCGCCATCATCACTCCACGATGTTGGCTCTTCCCCCTACCCCGCTTTTGCTTTGCCTCGCTTAGCGATCGCTACGGTCGGGTTTTTTCATTCGGTCTTTCTACAGATGGCCGGGAACACAGTTCGCAGTAGGAGGAAACTTGTCAACAGGCCACGGTCGATTTCTCCACTCTCCTCTTTGGCAGGAGGCTGCCTAGTCAGACACGCACGCGAATCCGATAGTACGTCCCGCCGAGTGAACACTCCCCTCCTCTCTTCCCCCTTGGACGATCGGCTGGCACCCTACTGCTGCTCTTTCCTCGCCTTCCTGCCCCTGGGATCCTTTCCAGAAGTGACGCTATCTCTCCTATCACAAGGGACTACATGAGAGACGCGGTAATATGGTCGGTTGGCTGCTTAGCTGGTACCTTACTACCACCCCAAGCCGGGTTCCGAGGTCTTTCTCCCCCGCACCCTCACCACCCACTCCTGCCTCAAGGGGTCTACCCCCTATGGCCCATACTTTTGGCTCCCCCTCAGGGACTCAACACCTAGCCTGATCCGGCCTCGCTTTTCGCCTGGCCTCAGCCAAGGTCGACCTGTTCGGCCTTCAACCCACAGCCACCACCCAGGGAACACCTTCGCTGTCCGCCGTCCCCTCGGCGTCGATCGGCTAAGACCTGGGCCACTCAGTTTTGC
>ML120665.1:0-37009 GCA_003788595.2 Choiromyces venosus 120613-1
GTCTGGAGGAGGGCACATATATCACGTAGTGGGAGGTTCTCTGTTATCGCCAAGATGAGCTCATTAGGTAGAGAGAGGAATTCTCGCATTGTAGACTGTTTTATTTTCAATATTTCAACTTTTGGCAACGCTCAAGAAATGTGAGTGAGCAGGTATAATGTGATTGTAGTGATAATTCTAGGAGTAATACTTAGGCAAAGAGTATCATAGGTTCTATTTATATACCCAAACTAATAAAATTAGGCAGGATTGTGCAGGAAATTCTTTGCTCGCTGTCTTTTATCTTGTTCTATCTAAGCTACCAGAGGTGTCCTTTATATAACAAATCATCACTTAACAATATTTTCTCTCAGCCTCATCCATAGTGACTTCCGTGCTCTCTCTCAGTCTTCCACAAGGTCCACCGATCAGCTCCTTCAAACTTCTACTGAAACATTCTCCCTTTTCCCTTGACTGTTCTCCGAGAGTCCTAATACCTTCCTGCTTCTTCCTGCATTTCCTAACCATTTCCTATCTGTTTCCTAACTGTTTCCTAACTGCCATAGTCCGACACCAATTCGTCTCATCCTCAAACAAACTCTTAATCTATGACATCCTTGATCCTTAGCTAATTCCTGAAACCTCCCAAACATTCCTGCTACCGCTAACTACCTTTCCTTGCATCCTTTAGCATGACATATCAAACAATGTCCCAAACACACTAATCCTGTAACATCTCTCTTTCTTGTGCAACTCCAACTAAGGTTACAGTGGTATGGAAGTATTGTGAATTTCAACACGCCCCCTCATGATAACTTCCATATCGTGTATTCCTAATTGCTCCCATTGCCTGGGTGTGTTTTTTGTGCGTAACTCGTGGTAGTGACTTTGTCATGATGTCGGCGATCATTTCGCCGGTGGGACAATACTGAAGATAGATCTTCTCTGCACTGACCAGTTCGCGGATGAAGTGATACTGAATGTCTATGTGTTTCATTTGATCGTGGTATTCAGGATTTCAAGTGAGTGCGGTTGCTCCTTGGTTATCGGCATTGAGTCTAGACACATACTCAATGTATTTGAAGGCTCCTAGTTCATCCAGCAATGCTTGTAGCCATAGAACTTCCTTTGCTGCTTGAGTCATCGCCATGTATTCACCCTCCGTTATTGAGAGTGCAATCGAGGTTTATTTCTTGGTAGTCCATGATATGGCTCCTCCGTTGATTAGAAAGATGAATCCTCCTACTGACTTGCGATCATGACCTGAAACCCAATCTGCATCTGAATATCCTCCCGTCTCATTGCTTCCCCCATATCTCAGTCCGAGATGTTTTTTTCCTACTAAATAGCGGGAGATCTGCTTAACTGCGATCCAATGATCCCATTGCGGTGAATAGTTAAACCGACTCACCAACCCCACCACATAGGCTATATCTGGTCGCATTCCCAGCATAGCATACATCAGTGACACAATTGCTGATTGATATACCTCCAAGCTGACGGTCTGGGCTTGTTCTGCATTGGCTTGGTTTAGGGTCGTAAGCCGACAATTCGTGTCATGGGGTGTGAGGGTAGGTCATGCACCTTCCATGCCATGCCACTGAAAGATTCTTTCGATATAACACCGCTGGTGTATATTAAGAAGTTGTTTACTTCTGTCCCTAGTTATTTCTAGGCCAAGAAAGTTCTGTAGTGGCCCCAAGTCCGTCATCTCAAATATCTTGGCAAGACAATCTTTTATCCATACAATATCTTCTATATTTGATGCAGCGAGAACTAGATCATCGACGTAGACTAAAACGATTACCTTCCGAGGGTAGTTGATATACAGGCTGTAATTCTGACTGCTGCGGATGAATCTTAACTCTATAAAAAAGGAATGGACCTTCTGACACCATGCACGTGGTGATTGTTATAGTCCGTAAATGGCCCTGATGAGCCGACAGGCATATTCTGGTTCCTCGATACCTATCACTCCTTCTGGGCATGCCATATAAATTTCTTCTTCTAGTTCTCCATTGAGGAATGCTATCTTCACGTCCATGCTGTGTAGTTCCCACTTGTTTTCTGCTGCCAAGGTGAGGACAATACAGAGTGTTGTAAACTTCACCACAGGAGCAAACGTTTCGTAAAATTCGATGCCGGGTTCTTGCGAGTAGCCCTTTGCTACAAGGCAGAACTTGAATCTGCTGTCTTCCTTTTGTTTAAATAACCATGGGCATCCGATAATGTTTCGGTCTCTTGGTAATTGATCTATCAATCATGTGTTGTTTTTTCTTGGTGACTCCAATTCGCTTTCCCATGCTGCTTTCAAAGCACTAGCATCTTTCCCTGTAAGTGCTTCTTGTAATGTCAATGGTTCCTCCGCAACAGCGATGAATGCCTGCCAGGCGGAGGGCCAGAAAAGCTCACGAGGTTGTTGCACTAGTTGTGACCTCCGTGTGTTCCCCTGAAGGAGATTTGCTTCAACAGATCCTTGACTGCAGGTCTCCGGTACCCCAGGTCTTCTCAGGTTGATCATTTCTTCATCGTAGTCATTTGGGGATATCATGTCTTCGAGGGGATCGATTGGTGGTAATGGCTGAGCTCGACCTTCTTCTTCTCTAGCAGCATCTTCGTGATCTTGTGGTTCTTTGCGGCCTGTAATTGTTTTCGTAATTTGAGGTTCTGTCGTATCCTCCAGTATTATGACATCTCTGAATGCCTTGTTACTGCCCAGTTCAGTCTCTGCATTCTCTGTGTATCATTCTTCATCAAAGATAACATCTCTTATGATATAGACCTTCTTCTCTTGCTTATCGTAAACACGATTGACTCGACTCGTGCTTTCCTCGCAATATCCAATCATGCAGCATTTCTGTACTTTCATATCCAGCTTTCTGCGGTTCTGGGTGGGGATGTGTCTGTAAACTATGCAACCAAAGACTCGCAGGTGTCCTATAAATAGTCGTGATCCAAACCAATTCTTGTATGGGCTCTTGTTATCATGGGAACTTCAGGGTAGGCAATTCACAATGTGAACCACTGTAAGAGCTGCATAGCCCCAATACTCTTGCGTCAATCCTGCACTGAGGATCATACATCTAACCATTTCGATGATAGTATGGTTGGCACACTCTGCTATCCTGTTATGTTCTGGCATGTACAGTGGTGTGATCTGTTGCGTAATTCCATTCTCCTTGAGGAATTTCTTGAATACATATCCAGTGAATTCTCCTCCAACATCAGATCTTAGGCACTTAATCTTCTTCCCACATTCTCTTTCCACCTTCGCTTTATACTCTCTAAACCATTCCAGAACTTCTGACTTTCTTGTTAGTAATGATATAGCAATGCGTCTAGATTTTTTATCAATAAATGTTGCAAAGTACCTCTCTCCCATCAGCCCTGTTACTGACATGGGTCCACACACATCCGCGTGAATTGTGTGCAATAGCTCATCACTTTTCGTTCGTTCTCCTGTTAGGCGTTCTCGACTTTGCTTGCCTAGTGGACAGGTTCTACAGAGTTCGCCATCTCTATTGAATGAATCCAGGATCTGGAAGCCGTTAACTGCATTCTTGATTTTTTGTTCTGCTTGCTGATCGACACTTCGATATCCAATCCTTTGGTGCCAAATATCTCGTTTCACCTTATCACTGGTGTGACATTGTCCTATGAGGGCCATTTCTTGTAATCCAGTCAAGAAATAAATATTCCTGTATGGTTGCCCGATTCCCCTTGTTGTGTTCTCTTTACTGACGATACATCTAGTCTTATTAAACTCAACCTGAAATCCTTCGTTGACTATCTAAGCAATGCTGATCAGGTTGCTGACTATCTTCGGACATAGAGGACACCAGAGAGTTAAACCTTTTCCTGTGTCGTACTGAGCTGAATGTTTCCTTTGCCAATTGTGGTGATTGCTTTCCATTCCCTATCATGATCGTTATAGACAGTATCTGATTATAATTCTCCAGCAGGTCTCGATTTGCTGTGAGATGGTGGGATGCCCCCAAATCTATAATCCAGTCTATTGCTCCGATCGTTCCACTCGCAAGGCCCATGAAGGCCAGATGTCCACCTCCATTCTCTTTTTCCAGGTCAGCCTTGCATTTCAGGCAAGCCTTCTTCCAATGACCTTCCTCGCTGCAGTAATAGCATCGTCCCGCTATTCTACCTGCACCTATCCCACCATCTCAGTTTCCACCTGGTAGACTCCTTGTCAAGCCGCTTCTTCCAAATATTTGATTTCCACCATGGTCCATTCCATGGGAACCATAACTAGGATGACAATATCCTGAGTGAGTTGCAAATGCTGAAAGTGGTTGGCTGCTATGTTCCGAGCTGGTACTCCACGATGCTTGTCTTCTTGTTGCTTCTTGCAGTCGTCGTCCAGTGAGAAAATTGAAGGTGATCGTATCCACACATGACTGCACTGACATAATCAATGGCTTATATAATTCTGGAAGTGAAAGGCTTAACATTGATACCAAGTTACTATCTGGTATCCCTTCTTCTGTTGCCGAAAGGTTTGCAACCTGCATTGATAGTGCCTTGAACTCATTCAGATGCGTTGACATATCCTGACCTTCCTTAAGCTTCATACTCCATAATTTCTACAGTAGAACCATTCTGCCATTTGAGCCGATACCCTGATGGACCTTTGCAAGAGCATCCCAAGCGTCCTTTGCATTCTGAGCAGACTGGATGTGTGGGATCTGGGAGTTGCAGACATTGAGTGAAATAATCGTGAAGGCTTGATCATCGATTCATTTGACTTTTGTGGAGGCTTCTGTTGACAGACCAGTCAATGGGGTTTCCAAGGCCATGGAGAGACCTTTTTCTTTGAGGATAAGGAGGACATGACATTTCCAGGTGATGTAGTTACTTTTCCTGGTTGCCATGGATCCATCTAATCTTTCGATTGAGTGGCTGAGGGAGGTGAAGGCAGAGGTGTGTGATTGTGCACTCGTCATAGTGGAGGAAAGTCGTGGATTAATTTCATTGTCTATTGTTGGGCGTATCTGAAAATAAAAGAAGAGAGAAGGATAAAAGATTTTCTTGTGTGTGAGAAAGACTGTTTTATTTCAAGGCACGATCCAGGCTCATAACCTAATAAAATTAGGTAGGATTGTGCAGGAAATTCTTTGCTCACTGTCTTTTGTCTTGTTCTATCTAAGCTACTGGAGGTGTCCTTTATATAACAAATCGTCACTTAACAATATTTTCTCTCAGCCTCATTCATAGTGACTTCTGTGCTCTCTCCCAGTCTTCTACAAGGTCCTCCTATCAGTTCCTTCAAACTTCTACTGAAACATTCCCCCTGTTCCCTTGACTGTTCTCCGACAGTCCAAATACCTTCCTGCTTCTTCCTGCATTTGCTATCTGTTTCCTAACTGTTTCCTAACTGTTTCCTAACTGCCATAGTCCGACACCAATTCGTCTCATCCTCAAACAAACTCTTAATCTATAACATCCTTAATCCTTAGCTAATTCCTGAAACCTGCCAAACATTCTTGCTACCGCTAACAACCTTTCCTTGTATTCTTTGGTGTGACATATCAAATAATATCCCAAACACACTAATCCTGTAACATCTCTCTTTCTTGTGCAACTCCTACTAACATTACAGTGGTATGGAAGTATTGTGAATTTCAACACAAACTAGCAACCCTTTTGATATCCAATAATAGTAGCCTGAAAAGATGACTTTATAGTTCAGATTTGATGTGGTCCACATATTAGAAACATAGAATATCTTGCTAGCCTTGTTTTTCATGCAACCTTTGAAGAAACCTGGTTTATACAAAGGAAATACATGATAAATTCCCAATTTGCCTCTCTGAAATTTCTTTTCCAAATACTCAATCATACAATAGATATCTTTCCTCCATACTCTATAGAAATCATGAAAAATCATTTAGATGATTCTAATAAATGTGACTACAAAACTAATCATGAGATAATAAGAGAGTAACTTAAGATCCAAGAAGAGAGCAATGATATGGATATTACTGGTGAATAGGTTCTGAGTCTTACCACAGTATACTATCTACTAGTAGTGAAGTAAGTGAACATGATTATGGTATAATAACTTCAAAATAAATCAATAGTCAACTTACAAGCCTTAATCCTACAGCTAAAGATACTACTATCAAGCTACTCACTTAATACTATCTTTCTATTATCTCAGATCTAGTATTGCCTACTTGGCTATACTAGTAGATACATACTATAGTTTTCCTATTAATAAACCAACAATTTGTTCACTTAGGACCTAGCAAAAAAGAAGAAAATATGGTAAAACTTTGTAACAAATTTTTATTTTTTTAAGGAAAATACAATGAGGAGAAAGATTTCAAAACAAAAGAGAAACTTTTATGAAAATATACCATACAAGTTATTATGATATATAATAGTACACTTTGGGGAAAGAAATAAAAGTGTTATAGATTTACTATTATCCTATAATATATGTGTTGTAATATGATCTGTACTTAGCTGAGTACTAAGATCATAGTATTAATAAGTACGACTGATGAACTGATGGATGTTAACTAGAAACAATGAATGCAGTAAGTTTTAAGAGATTCTTCAGGAGGTTAGGTGACTAATATTACTCCTCCAGTCTTTAAGTCTATAAAGCTTTTATAAGACTAAAGATATAAAGTTAGGAACTAAAGAAGTAGTAATTCAACCAGGTATATTTAAGAATGACTGCTTGCTAAAGCCTACTGTTGTAAATATCAGGTTTAGTAGGCTCTTTAAATACATCATTGTTTACTCTGTATGGTATAATAAAAAGATAAAGATCATATTAAGTGATGTATCTTTGAAACTAATATCATATCAAACAATAAATATAAAAAAAAATTGTATTAAACAATACAACTTGAAACCTAATGTAAAACAGATATTATATCAAATAATAAACATAAAACAAAAATATTATCAAATGATATATCTTGAAACCAAACATAAAACTAATAGTATATTAAACAACAAATATAAAACAAAGATATTATCAAATAATATATCAAGAAACTAAATATAAAACTAATATCTTTTCAAATGATAAATACAAAATAAAAATAGTATACAGAGTACCTGTACCTATTACATTCCTTAAAATAAAACACTTTTCTCATAAAACAATCCAAAAACAAAACTTCAAAAGAAATCTAAAATGTCTCCAGTACATCATCCATTGCTTTGTCCCAACTATCAGTTGACTTAAAGTTACTATCAAAGTGCAGTACAAAATATCTCTCTTTAGTCAGAATTATCAGAGCCCACTAGTCAACTCTTGGCTTTTCTGTTGCTACTCTACCCTCATAAATCCCAATTATACTGAGAATCTATCTCATTGTTTATCCTCTCTATTTTCACTCCATTATACCTCCATAAGTTTCATCACATTTTGATGTCCTTCAATTGGTTCCTAACTATTCCTTAAAGGTATGTAACCTTGGTATTTCTCTCAGAATTTATCTTTCCCAATCCTTGTATTATGATACAGAATTTCTTCCAAGTCTCATTATTCTATATTGCCAATAAGGATACCTGCAGGTTACTCATGACATCAATGTTGAAATCTTTGATTATCTTTTAGATAGTATTATTTGGTGAAAGATTTCAATTTGCTTACAGTACATTCTACCATTGAGTTTCACTATATCATTTTAGGTATGTTCATTGTATTTGAGGTTCTTGAATGGTCCTCATCAATGAGGTGATGGTGGTGTAGAATGGACAACTAGATGTATTGGTGGACTGGATGGAAAGAAGTGTGTAATGTGTTCGTTATTCCATTCTCTATGGAGGAGAGAGACTTAGTGACTTATATACTTGGGATTGGGTGGTGCCAAGTCCCACCTGACAAGTGGTCACACACACCAACTCCCCTATAAACCTATACTACCTATGTTACCCTCTTATACCATACAGACCTATGGTACCAACTACATATGTCTTACTAACTAATACTCTCAGGATTATCTATAACCTATGATAGTACCATCATGAGGTTGTAGTATCCTGCTATGACTTAAGTTAGTTGCAAATTGGGTTCCATGGATCATGATATAGTTTTTAAAGAAATTGAGATCTAGTGCCTTCCTCATTCTTCAGCCTTTCTAATACTTGAGAAAGAGACTAACTTAAAGCTTTAGAAGGTAATATTTTGGAAAGATTAGTGATGGTTGATAAATTTATTGAAGGCAGGAACTAATATATCCAAGAACTTAAGGATTAGAAGGAATAAGTACTCTTTTCCAAAGACTACTTGTATATATCAGTGAAAGTTCATATTTGCCCCCTATACCTCATGAGGTATGTGAGGAATAGGGGCCAAATTATGAAACCCTAGTTATTGTACCTTCAGTTAATGACCTCACAGGTCCTCTTAAAATCATGTCTTACAAGGTCATTTTTCTTGACTCCCATTCACTTTATATTGTTGTTGAATTTGGATACACAGTATCTCAAATATGCTGAAAGACAATCTCTTTCAGCTTGGATGCATCTTCCATAGTTTATCTGATCTCACCTTTAGCTTTCAGTATTGTTCCATCATGGACTTTTGTTTCATGAGACTTTCCCATTTGACAAGGCCTCAAATGCACTTTTTCTTATCCTTCAGTATTATTACTACTACCCAGATCTTTTAAGTTTGCTTACTTCATATTTCTAACCTTTTTATGATAGGCCTTATCTCTAATACATCACTAGATATTCTTTCTGTACTTTCCATTTCTGATACTTACCCACTCCTTTCATTCTACAAGGTATTCTTTCATTCAAACACTCTCTACCATTTCAAATATTGTTTTTAATGCACTTTGTCATATCTGTACCTTTTTCAGTGATATTATTTCATGATAAAAGAAGTTTTTCTTAATTCTCCTGCTTTTCTGCATAGTAAAAGCTAATATGTTATTAGTGTTATTGTAAGGTAGTCTAGTTTATTATTTTATTGTTTTGCCACTACACCATAGTCTTAACATCACTTCTTTCTTGTTACTATACACTTGTACCTGATCCATATTGAATATACACTTTATTTCATTTCTACTTAACCGGTCTACACTTGTTTGATCTTGTCATAAGGTATAAAATAGATTTTTCCACAGAATTTCCTGAAATATTTTAATCAATGGAGGAAATCTATACATTCATACATTTTAAATTGTATAGATATATTCTATCTCAAACAAGACTCTATTCATCATGATCTGACCCCACAACAATCATATCAATGCCTTCAGTTGCCTCAAAATGAAAATTATCCTCCACCTTGCTTTCTTTATCACCAGATACCTCCTGCTGCAGATATGCTTTAGCTTCTCTTCTCTCTCCTTCAGAGGACCACGAGACTCCTTATCTTGAATAATGCTACTATTATGCAACATACACTTAATCTATTTCTTTGTATCATCAACCAACTTCTTTCTTACATCTAGTGCTAGTGATAATTGTTGCTTGGTTACACACCACCAAAGATAAACATTTTAAGTTAGTTGATAATGATTGTGAACTTTTGTATGCTGCATTTGTACTTTTGAGAAATGTTTACTAACTTTAAGTTGTAAGAACAGAGAAATGTGAAGGTTGACTAAATGATCTAGATCTCCATGCCTTCAATATATGCTACATACATGCCATTGTAAGATATATTAGAATATCATTAATGTGATTCAAAAATGTTTTATTAGTCTACCTATGCATATTTGATTTCCTGAACTACTTATAGTACAAGAGTTTGGCTAACTTGAGAGCAGCAAACTGGAAGCCACATTCCTGATTTTGATAGTCTCTTCCTTTCTCATTAGAAATAATATGAAATTGAAATAACCTTTTATTTACTTAGATGGTATGTGAATTGATGTTACAATCCTCTCTTGTTCAGGTATACTTGCAGTAGGCAACGAGTCCTTGTTTCTCTAATTCAGTTTATTGATCTTTCCTAGATCCTCATTCGTATTGTTGCTGTAGTCGAGTACTTGACTCCTACCTATACGATTCTTCTCAATCAACTATTGTAGATTTCCGAATGTAGCGGTTTTCTTATTCAGGAGAAAAGCTTTTATATTGAAAAGTATTTCGATAGTTGCGTGAGGAACTAACTACTCTCCCCTATGACCCTCCTTATATAGTCATTCCTCCCTCAACTCTAACCCATGATGACTCATCCTCAGAAGTTATCTGTTACACGTGACTCAAATGAGTCATCATATGAATCCATCAGCTGAATCCTACGAGTCTGTTGTGCTAACTATCCAAACCAATCACAACTAATAAACCTAATCATGTGCACAAAATTGCATCATATGTGTAAAGCCCATGACTCATAATCTGAGTCAAGTGCCAAACCTTAACATCATATGACCACCATCGTGAGTCATAGAAAATGAAACAACTAATAAAACATAATAATGACTTACTTATCATGAGTCATGTGAAATACCAATACCTTCTAACTCATAATTGTGAGTCAGGCGGGATCCACCTCATCCATCTGCCTTGCTTAGTCATGATCCATGACATTAGCTCCAGTCCTGCCTTAGCCTCGGTCCTACGATGCTATTTCCTAACCTCCCAACCTCTACAGTTTTGCCCTGATCTCTTGTGCCTCCTGTTTCCATTCTTGTCGACCTTCTTTCAATTTCTTAACTCATCAACACAGGGATTCCATCATGGTGCCAGCGTTTTGAAGCACCTATTTCTGGCCTTCGATCATTTTCTGCTGGCTTTTGGCTATTTTATCCTTGTTTTTCAACAGTCTCCGCAGGTCATCTATTTGCAGGGGTAGTGTGTCAGCGTCCAGTTCTGTTTTTTCACTCCCCTCTTTCACCAACCGTGTCCTCATGGTTTCCATCTTTTTTCTCTGCTGCTCATCTATTGTCGACAATGGCATTCTTTTTCCCGTTATCCTGGGGTAGTACCCTGCATCCACCTTTTGCCATTGGTGTTCTTTATACCAATCATTACAACAATGTATCCAGCCCACTACCTCTTCGTGGGCTCTTCCTTTCCTTGGTTCCCTTGGGAACCAGTTTCCTCCTTCCTTTTCTCGCCGGTGTACAAGACAGTCATCATTGTAACAGGCAGTCCAGGACATCACATCGTGTGCTAATTTCTCCATGTATTCTCTTTGTTCTTCTGTCATATCTTCCCCTGTTGGTCCAGAATACTTAGGACTAGTGGGGGTGGTTGCTTTGTAGACATACCCTGAGTCATCACATGGTTTGGTTTTGCATGGAGATGCTGAGCGCAATTGTTTTCTTGTGATGCATACACATTCTTAGTTTATGGTGGTACTTGGAGTGAAAATGGCAGGCTGTGAGTTCACCATTTTCGAAGTTTTTGGGAGGGTACCAGGTTTTATCATGTTCTGGTGAGTATCCCGTCCACTTGGCTTGGTATTGCAGGTTTACGTGATGTACTCTAGAGTCTATTACTTCCTCTAGTTCGTATTTGTCTTCACCATCTATCTCTATAGGCAGTGGGGGTTCTTGTATCTGAGAGGAGAATTGATTGTCTTGATAGGTTTCGAGGAGGGAGATGTGGAATGTGTGGTGGATCCTCATAGATGGTGGGAGGGCCAGCTTATATGTGCTCTGACCCACTTTTGCCATTATTTCGATTGCTCTGATTTTCTTGTAATCCAATTTCTTGGATGGTCTCATGGTCTTGATATTTCATGGCAACAACCATACCATATCTCCTGATTGCAAGTTGGGATCAGGCTTTCGGTATTGATCGTAAATTTCTTTCTGTCGCAGTTGTGCTGTGATTATTTCCTGATGTAACGACTCATGCAGGTGACTCATTTCTTCCCTCTGTGTTATCTTTACTTCCATCAGGTGTCCAATCATTTCGTATTCTGGGCGGATCCCATAGTTCACAAAAAAGGTTGACGTTCCGATGGTCTCCTGATGCCCATTGTCATATGCAAATTCTGCCAATAGTAGGAGTTCATTGCAATCGTCCTGCTGATAGTTGATGTATACCCACAGGTACTCATCTAGTATCCCTTTTGTACTTTCTGTTTATCTGTCAGTTTGGTAGTGGAATGCCATGCTAAGTCTCCATTCGATTCTTAATTTGCTTGTGATTTCTTTCCATAGGTCTGATATAAACAGGGATCCTGGATCTATGATGATGTCCTTTGGTAATCCGTGAAGTCTCACCACTTCCCTGATGAAAGGGGTCGCAAACTGCTGTGCATCTAGCTCTTTCTTGCATGGAATAAAATGGCTCATTTTTGTGAGTTGGTCAATGACTACCAATATCATGTCATAACCTCCTGATTTTGGTAGATCCGTGTTAAAGTCTATCACCATTGATTTCCAAGGTCAGTCCAGCACTTCATTTGGCTGTAGGAGCCCATATGGTGTGTGTCATTCCACTTTTGTCCATTGGCACATGTCGCAATTTTTTACATATTGTGTGATCGTTTCTCTCATCTTTGGCCAGTAGTATTTTCATTTGACTAGGTCAGTCATTTTGGCCATCCCTCTTTGTCCCGGTAGGGGGACGTCATGGTGTTTCTGAATAATTGTTGTCCTTATTTTTTCGTTCTCCAGTACCCATATCTTTCCTTGGTACTATTGGTAGCCCATTTGCCACTGACATAGTCCCAGGGCCACCCCTTTCAATTCTTTTTGCTTGGTTTCCAATGCCTTCCCAATTTCCTGAATCTGTTAGTCCTGTTGTTCTACTTGTTGTATTTCTCCTTTGTCTTGGTCCTGGAATTCTATTAATTCCATTTCTTTTATAAAATATTTCTCTTTTGGTAATAGAACTCTTCGTTTGTGCAAGATTCTCGGGTCCCCTTCCCATAGTAGGTCTTCTTCCCTCCTTGTTAAATAGGCTGTTTTTGCACCCTCCTTTTCCTGGTTGGTATTATATTTTGAAGTTGAACTGGCTCATATATTCCTCCCACCGAATTTGTCATTCATTCAGATCTTTCATAGTCATGGAAGGTACCAGGTTTTTGTGATCTGTTAGGACTGTTACCTGGTGTCAGCATCCCTTCACATATCTCCTCCATTCTTTCAATGCTTGAACTATCGCTAATAGTTCTTTGTCATGGATATCATAATTGCATTGTGCCTTATTCATAGCTTTGGAGTGATAGGCTACTGGACTCCATTTCCCATCTGGTCCTTGTTGGGACAGGATTCCTGTGCAGATGTATTTTGAAGCATCGGTTTCTATTGTGGTAGGCCTTCACGGGTCGTATTGTGCTAATACCAGAGATGTTGTAAGTTTCCTTTTTAAACCTTCGAAGGCTTTCTGTTCTGTTTCCCCCCACTCTCAGCTGGTTTTCTTTTCCATGATCTGGTAGAGGGGTTTTGCTAGACGACTGAACCTGTCAATGAACCTTCTGTAGAAGTTGCAGAATCTCAGGAAACACTGTACTTCCTTGACTTTTGTGGGGGTTTCCAGTCCCATACCGCACTGGTCTTGACTGGGTCTGTCTGGATTCCTTCCGTATTGATGATGAACCCCAAGTATTCTGTTTCCCTTTTGTGGAATTCGCATTTTGAGGGCTTAACTTTCATTCCAGATTCCCTTATGTCTGCTAAGATGTTGCTAACACCCTTTTTATGATATGCAAGGTTGTCTGAATATATCAGAATGTCATCCAGGTAGACTATGCAACATACATTGATATATCACCATAAAGTCTTGTTGATCTACCTTTAGAAGGCAGCAGGAGCATTGGTCAGCCCAAATAGCCTGACCAGGTATTCGTAGATCCCTAGTTTGCTGGCAAAGGTTGTTTTGCTTTCATCTCCTTCCTTGATCTGTATGTTGTAGTAAGTATCTTTTATGTCAAGTTTGGTGAAGTATTTTGCAGTGCTTAGCCGGTCCAGGGCTTCGCCTATCAGCGGCAGTACCGTACCTGTTTTTTTTGCTGACTTTGTTAAGTCCCCTATAGTCCACACATAGTCGGAGGGTTCTATCCTTCTTTTTTATGAACAATATTGGTGATGGCTGGTCTGTCCATACCTGTCAGATCCATCCCTGTTCTTTGTTTTCTTGGATGTACCTTTTCAGCTCTTTTAGTTTGTCCTCCTCTAATTGGTATATCTTCTTTTTTGGGACTTTCTTCCCTTCCTCCAGGGTTATTTCCAGGTTTACATCTTCTCTGCATGATAGTAGTCCCTTTTTTTCTTCTTCTTCTTGTTCAAATACGTTCAGGAGGTGGTGGTATTCTTGTGGAATCATCTCTTCTATCCTTCTCCTGTCCTGTTTCTTTTTGCTTTGTATGGCTAATTCTGTACTGATGTTGACTGCCTCTATTTGAATTTGTTCACCGCATTTTTCCCATTTGACAATCCCTGTGGATTCTCCTTGACAGTAAAAATGCCCAAATACTTTAGCTGATATCTCAATCTTCTTACATGGCCCTTCTACATTCGATTCTTCAGCTTCACATATTTTCTTGATATTGGATGGATCTGAACTGCCAAATTCTTTTTCACCCCTGTGGGTGTCTTCCAGCTCTGTTACTTCGAGCAGGTCTTTGTGATTGATTTTTTCGACAATGAGTTGTGTGATTCAGTCTCACTTTCTTATTTGGTACTTGCTGTTTCCATAGTTAGCCATGACAGCCTTTATTTCCCCTATGTAATCTGCATCTATCACAGATGCACTTGTTGTGAGTCGATATTTGACTGATAGACTACTCCGAGGTACTATGCATCCATAGGTTTGCAGCGGTAGTCTTATGGCTATTCTTATTCACACTACTTCCAGTCTATTGGCAGGTATCTTGATGTATTTGTTGGCATACAGGTCATGTCCTGCAGCCCATTCCGACCCCTTGGTGGGCACTTTCACTTCTGGGGTTAGCTTTTTAACTCTCACCCTTTGGTCATCTCTTGTCTGAATCTTGGAAAACTTTGTTATTAGGTTTTCTTCCCAGGCCTGGGCTTCTGGGACTGAATAAACCACTGGCAAGCTGTTGATACACCATGTCGTACATTGCTCGCTGTTGAATGTGATCTTTCTTTCATTTCAGTCTATCGTAGTGTTATATTATCTTAACTAAAGTATTCCTAGTATTACTTCATGGTTCTGAAGGTCTGCCACTTGGAATGTCTCTTTCTCTTTGTGGTCTCTGATGCCCATCCGTACTTCTGCGGTATGGGTTACTGGGCTTATTCCACTTGGTTCTCCATCTGCCAAGTAGATTTCTCTCGCTTTTCTTGCCTTTGTTGTTTCTAGGCCATGTTTTTCGCAGATTCCTCTGTCAATAAAATCTTCTGTAGTTCCTGAGTCCATCATTGTGTTGATCGTGACTGTGTCCTTTTTGCCATATAGTTGTATTTTTAGTATCACATGGTCGTTCTCATGTTCCAGTGATTCTGTATATTAGAGTGCTGTATAGTAGTTGGATAAAATGATGTGTTTTTGTTCTGGTTTGTCCCCCAGATCATCGTTTACTGGGGACATTCCTCATTTCCCGATGGGTCCTCTTCCATTTCTACCTGTATTTCTCTGATTACTGGTCAACTTTGCCTCATCTTATTGTTCTGCAGCCTTCACTCTTTCCTTATCATAGTATAGTCCTTGTTGTCTCTTTGGCTTCCACATTCTCTTGCCAGGTGTCCTGACTTGGCACACACTAGGCACAGGTTGTTGTTCCTTCTTCGCAGGAACTTGTTTTTTCACAGGTTGAGGTTCGGCCTCTTTCATGTCACATCCAGATCCATTGGGTCCCCTCTTCAGGTCTCATTTCTCTCTGTCTCATTTTGATTTCTCAGGGTTTCCATGATTCTTGGTGCTGTTACATGACTTCCTTGCAAGTGTTTCATTATACTGATCCGGTTTTCTTTCTCGATGGTGCACCTGGACATTTCTTCCACACTATTGGCTGTGAAGTGGTCGGCTGCACAATCATCTTATAAGGTTCTATTGATTCCTTTCAGGAATTCTCTCCTCATGGTTCCTTCATCCTCATTTGCCTCCATTGCTGTGAGTTGAAACTCATTCCAATAATCTGTTACCAGTTCCTTCCCTTGTCTCATCTGCTCAAGCTTTGTTCATGCTGTGTTTTCCACATTTATATCTCCAAACTGGCTTTGGAGTGCCTCTGTGAACTCCTCATACATTGTCCAGGTCTCAATTCTCCTTCCTTTTATATAGGGGGTTATCCAGCTAGCTGCCCCTTCCCTCAGTAGGGACTTGACATATTGGATTTTCCATCTTGCTTCTATGGTTCCTGTAGCATTAAAATACACTCTACACTGGGCCAGAAATGTTCGTAGCTTGCTCTGAGTTCCATTAAATGTTGGTGACTTCTCCACCTTCATCCTGGCTCCATTTTCCCTTCTGCCATTCAGGCAATGGAGAGTTTCTGCAAATTGTACCACAGTAAAACCCTGGATTTGTACTGCCACTGGTGGCACTACTGCAAGTGTTTCTGCTGCTGGTAGTACTGCTGCTCTTGCTCCCCTCACTGGGGGTGCATCTCCCATTGCTTCGCTCATAGTTGTTGGGTACTGATTGTTAGATTCAACCAAATGTTTCAATCCTCTCTTGTTCAAGTATACTTGCAGTAGGCAACAAGTCCTGGTTTCTCTAATTCTGTTTATTGATCTTTCCTAGATCCTCGTTTGTACCATTTCTGTAGTTGAGTTCTTGACTCCGACCACTATGATTCTTCTCGATCAACTATCATGGATTTCCAAATGTAGTGGTTTTCTTATTCAGGAGAAAAGCTTTTGTATTGAAAAGTATTTAGATAGTTGCATGAGGAACTAATAATTCTCACCTATGAACCTCCTTATATAGTCATTCCTCCCTCAACCCTAACCCATGATGACTCATACTCATGAGTCATCCATTATGTGTGACTCAAATGAGTCATTGTGTGAAATCCATCAGCTGACTCCTACAAGTCTGTTGTGCTAACTATCCAAACCAATCGCAACTAATAAAACTAATTATGTGCACAAATTGCATCATATGTGTAAAACCCGTGACTCATAATCTGAGTCATGTGCGAAAACTTAACATCATATGACCACCATCGTGAGTCATAGAAAATCAAACAACTAAAAAAAACATAACAATGACTCACTTATCATGAGTCATGTGAAATACCAATACCTTCTGACTCATAATTATGAGTCAGGTGAAATCCGCCTCATCTGTCTGCCTTGCTTAGTCATGATCCATGACAATTGATTATTTGCAAGAAAATAGGTAACCTTTGCTTTTATTTCAACTGTTTGTTTATGTACAAAGTTACAAAGGTCCTAGACAGTATTTCTAGTCTCAGAAACCAGGTATGACCTGGCACTAGACAGCTGGAATTTCAACTAAATGTATATAATTAACTGATTGAAAACTTGAATAGGATGTTCTTAATATTCACAGTACTTACCAATGTCGTTGCTGACTTCCTCTATAATTTTCTAACCTACTTTATTAGCTACCTTTCTCTAGTTGCTCTCTAACAGTTTATTATTTCCAGTTGACTTTACAAAGGGATTGACTAACCAGGTATGATACCATACTATATTTGCCATATTCTGTTACAAACCTAGCACAGAAAAGGGTTTTCACATGACTCATAAGTTAAGATGTCATAGGTTTGTAAGGCTTTCATGCACATGACTAATTAGGTCATGTGAGTTCCACACTTGACTCACACTTGTCAGTCATAGTTATTATATTGATTGATTTTGCACACATGACTTGTTTTAAGTCATATGAGTTTCACAAAGGTTCTACTTTGGGTCACAGGGTTATTATATCACACAAAATATATGAGTTACAGTTGTGACTCATAACTTGTTATTGATTTTTAAGCAAGTTGGGGGAAGAACTATATAAGGAGGAGGATACAATGTTGTAGTTAGTTCTTCACACAACCACCTAAGTTATTTCCTAGATATAACTTTATGACTTTATGAATATAAAACACCTTTATTCTCTTCAACTAAAAAAAGCCTGATGATATCTATCTTGTAGGATAAGGAGAAAGTGAGTGAAAGAACTTAGTATTAGTAAGACTAAGAAGGCTAAATATGACTCTGAGTATTTATTCCTATCAGAAGAAACAAGTACACTAACATTAGTCTATCATTGCCTGTTGTGCAGTTATATCATAGGAGAGATCTCAAAGGTGATCCTAACAAATTCTTAAAAATAATCCCTCTACCAGCTTCGAAGGAGTTAGTCTTCCTTGACAGTGAGGTCACTAGATCAACAATATCTGATATAGGAATGTCAGAATTAACTGTACAGTGTCCTGAATGTCTCAAGGACATTCATGGTTGTTTAATAGTAGAGGGTAAAATATGGAGTGTATAAACTCTGATATGGCTGAGAACACAGTTTGCAGTAACAGAAAATATTCCAACAGGCCATGGTCAATTTCTCTATTCCCATCTTTCACTGGAGGCTGCCTAGTCAGACACAAACACATTATCTGATACTAGCTCCCACCTTCTGAGCTGTCCCCTCCATTCTTCCTGCTCACAAATGATCAGCTAGCAATCTACTGCCAGCCTATCATCTTCCCATTGTCTTCCTACCTATAGGATCCCCTCCAGTAGTGATACTATCTCTCATATCACAAGGGACTACATGAGAGACATGGTAATACAGTCAGTCAGCTTTGGAACTATACTAGATGGTACCTTACTACCACCCATCCACTCATCAGCTAGTAAGATTGTACCATCTTCATAGCTGGCACCTTACTGCCCCCATCCAACCCCTGTGTTCATGCATGATTCTGGACCTCCTTGCTTCTGCCACTCCCCTACCATGGCACCTGGTCTCCTCATGGCCCCCTGGCATGGGCTATATGCCTCTGGATACTATTATCTAACTTCTGCGAGGGCAAGCACCCATAAGTCAAGTTTAGTTTTTAATTTAGATTTTGGTGTATTGGGTTTCTTTGTTAGGTGCACTATTGGGAGTTTGGTTTTCTTAGTTACTGCACAACATTGCTGGGATTTTTTGTTTTTGTAGTTTATGGAGGGGTTGCTTGTTAGGATAGTTTTTTTGACCAGGTCTCTAGGCCATGGTTTTTCTATAGCTTTCTGGGGCTGGGCCTGGGGTGGAGGTTTTTTGGTGCCATAGTCATTGAGACTACATGCAGATTTTGTACCTTAGACAAATATAAAATAATGAAATAAAAAAAATAAAAAAAAGCCTCAAAGGCTATGGCAAAAACAAAACTATAAACCAAATGCATAATAAAGGAAACTCTCAGCCCCTGTGTCCCAATATGATAAATCTATCACAATACCTGAAATAGTGACTAATCAACCTAATAAAGAAACCTATAGCATCCTAAGTGAACCAAGAAAATCTATAAGGTAAGGAAAACTAACTAAAATAATAGGAAAGTAAAGTACATCAGCAGAGAAACTCTTCTCTCCGGACAAAAAGGTCCACGTCTAGACGATACGCATCTGCCCAATGCGTTCCTTGCATCCTCATCTTCTGCGCATTTTTTGATTTTCACCTTTTGCGTCCGGTGCATCCCAACGCATCTCTTTACCCCCAGGGCACTGGGCGTGCCTCTCGCGGCCCCTTTCCGTCCCCAACCACCCTCCTCCCTATCCTCTCGTTTAATGGCCTCCAGCATACCCCTACCAAATTGTCCATATCCGGCGCCATCCCCACAACCCTTTCACCTCTAGATACCTAGATTCATCCGCTAACACCCAACACGAATTATTTTTGATTCTTTAATCATATACAAATTATCCGGCGCCTCTACGCCGACTCCAATCATTAAAATCACGTGGCCGAGTTGGAGCCGGACACAGGATGTAAATTCACACCTTCAGTTTCCTCCTTCAACTTGGCCGCTTATTTATTTCATTAAATGCCTGTAGACCAATCCTGTACTCACACGGCCAAGTTGCAGCCAGACACCTTGGGTATGGATTCACACCTTTATTGGCTTCGCATCGGCCGCATAAGTACTGCATATTATCCTGTAGAATAATCTAATATACTTAATATATTTCATTAAATGTCCACAGATCAATCCTATGATTCACTATCCATTGTTTCTCCCCACTACGAATTACATGCGCCTGCCCAATCACTGCCCCTATGCTGACTATCCGCATGTCCCGACCAATGAGCCACTTGCCGACTCGTATATGGCCACTTGCTTGGTGAAACCTACCACTATCGATCGGATCGAGTACGTGAACCAATGCCAGTCGATAGACATCGGCCACCTGACTTTGAACATTTCTTATCTTGAAAAGTGCTAACAATCGCGCAACTGTCCAGCCTCGAAAATGTCCATAACACTCCTCGCCGGCAGTCTGGACCCATACCCAATTGTTTCTTGGACCGCAGTTGCGGAACGCCTTCGTCCCTGTGCAGCAGGCCTGGTGGATCTGGAACCTGTCACCTTCCTGAAAGTCAGAAACCGGAATCTCAAGTTGCATAAATCGCTCTACGGGAAGCAATTCCAGTTCGCTGGTGTTAGTAGGTAGCTGCAGGTCATCTGCCAGAGTCTGCCTGATAAAACATAGTATCTCCACCATCATGTCCCGATAATCAATCTGAATGGCTCGGCATAGATCAGGGAGTTTGCTAATTTTTGTGCGGCCTTTGAGAACCTCCCGAGGTGCACTACCACCGGGAGAAGTCGGCATCCCCATTTGACTATTTCCAACCACTGTCACACCTTCTGCGTTCGAAAGTACCTCTATAGTCTGCAATCTCATCCCTAGAGCGTGCCGGCGGCCATATTGCGATAGGATCTGTGGGGCAGCTTCATTCTTGTTTGACCTCTGGTAGCCATCTTTAATCTGCTCCTTATGTGCTAGCTCACCGATCTCAGTAGAATATATCAATATGGACCCAAAACGCCGTACATGGGAGGTAAAGTGACTCAGGTAGTGAATCTTGAAGAAGTTGAACTGGTTCTGGCACCATATCAAATCCCCCCGGTGATTGGACCTTTTGAGCCTCTCTTGATCCGCCTGCTGATGGCGCTTCGCGGCTGTATTGTGGAGGGTTTTGTTAGCATGCCGATTCGCTATTTCTTCCCTTAGATCCCGGTCTTGACAATTTGCTTCAGCACGGGTAGCCTTTGAGGTACGAAACTCCAGAAAAATGTCCTTCGTCCGGTAGAATGTCTGCAGGTACCGTTCCATGTAGACTATTGTATCAGGTATATGACTACGATATTGGGCCATGAGAGAGAAGTCCACTAGTGCGCTAACACACTTCAAAGCTCTCTGGAAATTGTGGCGCTGAGAACTGTCTGGATTCCACAATGCGGACGCCAAAACAGCCGAAACACAGTGGGCCAGGTTATGCATTTCCTTCCCCTGCCATTGTGTGACTTCACGATATGCCTTTTTTGGTACGCAGAGTCTGGGGTAAGGCAGAATTTCTTTCCAGGCATCATCGAATGCCTCCTGCCATTTATGCTTTTTCAAAAACTCTTCTACCTATTCTATTATATGTTTGAATAAGCCAAGATAAATGTTGTACAAAAGGCCCAGCTTATGTAGGTCAGCGGGGTTTACTCGGTCAAGTCCGGTGAATACATTGTTTCCTATTTTCATGCCCACATGCCAAAAATATTCTGCAATGCAGGCCACTTCTGTCGGCTCTAGCCTCAAAGCTTTCTCTCCATAGACGATGTAGTCGTGGGATTGATACATTTTTAGTGGATTCCCACCAAGTTCCTTGGATGGAACCTCACACTTTGGGCATGATTTGCTGCCGATTCCATCCAAGGCTGCATGCTCTGCATGTTCCACAATCCAGGCCAACAAGATAGGAAAGCAAAGGCGGGTTTTGCCATCTGCACAATCCATAAGCGTTCCTTCTTGCACAACCTTTTGTAATGGTGCAAGGATAAGATCGAAGACTGACCGCAATGTATCCGTGTTGATCTGTTGCTGGTTTTCATCAGTGCAGGCTGTTTCACCGGTGAACTTTGGTGGCATGGGAAGCAGTGCCAGAAGTAGGATTGGCATCTTGGCAGGGCTGTTTCTTGTCTGTGAAAGGATATTGCCAATCATCACATATACCGGCCAAGCTTTCTTATCTCCCAAGAAATCGGTAAGCTGGGTTTGGTCCGACAATCCGATAATTGGCACTACTGTTGATCTGGTGGGTAGATTTTCCTACCAAGATGTGGGCTATTAGTCTTTGAAACATCCACAGCTTGAAACTCATCCGAACTCATTTCATATCTGTGTATCCCACCATCAGTCCACTGTATGCATCTCAGAGTATAATCGCTCCCCACTCGAATCATATTCCTTAATAGGTGCGTAGACCATATCTGATTTATATGCGACTTGGCGGATCAGGTAGCAGATACAGTCAACAATATTCCGATGATAGAAAGTTGCTATATCCCGACCATTATCAATAATGGCTTCCGTCCACACCAGGTACTCCCCAAATGGGTCCAGCACATTGAGGTGTTTCCACAAGGTATAGGCGGACCGGAAAGACCTGGCATCTGTGCCATCCAGGCCTTCTGTAAAGTATGCGTCAATCTGCGACTTGGCTACCTTGCTCCAGACTAACCAACTCGCCAAATTAAAATCGTCATCAGATAAGAAAGGGCTCCAGGGGTCATCTGCCATGGTCCTATTCAGCTCTATATATCCCACAACATCACTGAATGCTCTGCCAGCACTGGGGAGTGTTTCTTGACTCGATGGGCGCCCACAGAACTGTAGATGAGAAACATCATCGTCTGCATCTGAATTGTTCCACATATCATTGTCTATCTCACTATCGCTATCCGCAACCTCCAGCCCGCGATCAGATTCATAGTCCAAGTTGTTGATGTTTTCATCAGGTACAAAAGCAGGTGGCCCCAGTAAGGTCGTGTCCGTAATCCCAAGGAGAGATAGAATGATATCAAGATGCGCTGTCTGCAGGTGCTTTTCGTATGCAGCAGCCTGTTGATAGCGTTGCGTGCAATAAGGACACTTTGTCATGTTTGAAGTCATCGTGCTTGTGCGTAGTCTTTCTCTTTCAAGTGGCCGGGCAGACAGAAAATGTGTGAGCCAATAAGTCAAGACGGACTGTAGCCAATTTAGTCTATTCAAAGACAAATTTTTCTTTCAAGAGTTGAATCAGGGGAAGCTTCAAGTTTGTTTATCACAATAACGGGTGCGGATGTTCAAGTTGTCAGTATTCACTGTGAAACTAAAAACACATTTAGACTGAGAGCCTTGCCCTTACTGCCAACAAGATCACAAGTCTGGAGCGGGTTAGCAAGGTCTTGGCCCTTGGGTCACAGATCCTGTGTGGCTCCTTTGCAGCTTAAAACCTTATCTGAAGCTGATCTTCTTTGTGCTGGCATCACATGACCTTTCCAAGATTCAAGATACACGATATCAATACGAATATCAAGTTTGTACAGGGTACAATCATGTGAACCCCACTAAAAGAGTCACTATGCGGTCTATATAAACGCTCCCTTCCCCCCATTCATCCTCACTTCCTGCTCCTTTCGCCAATCACAATGGCATTCTTCATCGATCTGCCTTTCCACCGCAATACCTAAAAAGTTCTCTACAATCTCTCATTTGTCTGCACTATTATTAGTATATCCCCCGCTCAATTCAGGTACCATCCGTCTGTATTACTCAAGCTAACAACCCCTCGGCAGCTATCTTACGTCTGCCGAACCTCCTTTAACTCCCGTTATCGTCCACCAGGCCCACCCCATTTCGATTTTCATTTCTAGCATTGCCGACTCTCCCGTCATCCTCCAGGCTACCAGAATCTGCTAGTGGACCCCTTTCATCCACTGATAGACCATTCCTGAATGAAAAAAAAACCCCTTTTCAGATCCACAAACCCCTCCCTCCCCCGAACCACTACCCCCACTACCACCCCAAACCATTATCGCAATGTCAGCCTCGAAAGCTGGGTTGACTTACGAAAAATCACAAGGGTATGCAAACGAAGGCGATATTACCTGGTGTAAATATGTCTGTGGCTTCCGCGCTCCAAGAACCTATGGTGATGAGTATAGAATCTGGCGGAACGCTATGAAATGCAAGATAGAGCAAGACAGGATACCCGGCTGGAAGCAGAGTACTGCCGCCGAATGGGCGGCCATTCAGGCCTATGCTCTTACCCTCCCAACTATTACGGCGAGAGCAAGACTCTGGCCGTCAAACACAGACCGCGGAACCCGTTTTACCGAATGCCTCGGTTTTTTGCTAAAGGATATCGCCAAAAAACACCGGAGTACCTTGGCAGAACTGTTGAGGATACAACCTGTTGTCGCCCCTGCTGCCGCCCATGCTGCCACCACCCCCGGTGCCGTAGGAAATGATCGTAAGTTGCCCCAAACAGTCTGAATTGAACATAGACAATATATACTAATATGGCTCCTGCAGGTGTCGCCGGTCCGCGCTCTGTTCATGTCTCGTTAGATGAGCCATCTAAAGTCCACCCAGAAGACCCACTCCCTGCGGGGTTGCACAATATCCAGTGGCAAACCCATGAGCATGTTTACTGGATAGAGTTGACCGAACCCACCCTCACAAACTTGGTTGCGAATATCGACCAGGTCTTGGCACAGGGATTCGGATATCGTCTACTTGTTGGTGCGACTGGATGGGGAGCGCGTTTGCTGTCTGACGATCCTGAGGAGCCGCTACCAGTTAGTGAAATGATCGCAATTAGAAATGGTCGGTATGTTCACGTCTGGTGGGCAACGAATCCTCCTGGCGAGCCTATGGATCTGCTCTTCTGTGTCCATTTTGCGGAAGGGGAACCCGGGACCCCGCCGTGGCTACATCGATTTTTTCGGTCGCGATAATCGCGGTACCTTTCCTGACTCCGCTGGTGGCTCAGATCAGGATGGCTCAGATGGCCACCTGCCCGAGTCATCTGCTGCTGCCACCTGGGGGATCTCTAAGTCGGCTGCAGGGACCAGGGGCACCAGGAGAAGTACTAGGCAACAGCAACGGCATGCTGTGGTGGGTGCCGATGAACCGGAGTCAGACCTAAATGATGAGGATAATCGCGGCATAAATTTGGCCACCAGGGTGACCCCCGCCGTTGATTCTGACCCCCCACCATCTCCTAGTAAGTAAATTTCTACCCATTCTGCTAACTTGGGCACTCGTATCCTGAGATCTGGTACACAAATAGGATGGAGGACTGAGCTAAAGACAGCTTCTCAACTACCTACCTGGACAGCAGTCAATAGCAGTGGCAAACGTAACCTAACCGCCATGACTGCCGATGAACCCAACAGTGCGGGTGACGCTGTTAAACCTGCAAGGAAGGTAGCCCGCCGGGCGCCAGCAACGCGTGGTATTATTGGGGTTGAATTGGACCGACTCCGACAAACTGACAGGCCCAGACCACCAAACAGTGCCCCCCTGGCGGCCCCCAATTCAGATCACAATCTGCCCTTCAAGGCCACTGAAGAGGTACAGGTGAGAGAATCAGATGAGAATCTTTTGAGGCTAGCCTCTGGTGCCGAGTAGCCCGCCGACCCATCTGCGATTCAAGTCGGTACGCCGAGCAGAAACCGTTCCCCATCCAATCCATGCAGCGGTGATGTACCTGTGCATACGTCAGAAGCAGAGGCCAGACGAGAATTAAGCCCGGCTCCTAACACCTCTTCCAGCACGAGTAGACACTCTACACCTGGTAAGTTACCATTACAACTGCCAGCCTTTCCATCAGCTCTGTTGGCAGGAGATTCTACCATTGTGCCAGCAGAAACGTACGTTAGGAGTCCTCTCCGGTTTGTTTCTGTCCTAGCTTGCTAGCTTCTGCCAACAAAGCTAGTCTGCCCTGACCAAATGTAGCTAATGGGAAGCTACAAAGAGGGTATAGGTCTATTTAAAAGACTCTACTACAGGTACTTAGGGTGCTAAGGAGCCTGGAAAATTTCTTTCAGTGTCTTTCATTTGTTTTTTTGCAAGTTATTCTTGCCATGTTTCTTCCATTTGGGGTTAGCCGACTGCGGCCGGGCCAGTTTGCCCAAACCTAATATAGTCTACAGACACTTTCTTGTTTTACAGGGCCGCTCTTGGAGTTTTACAGGCAATTCTCGTCCACATGTTTTCGTTTGGGGGTGTTTCCCTTCCTGGGTTTTGATGCTCGCTCTTAGAGTTTTAGCAGATCATTCTCGTCCCCTTCCTGCTGTTCTTCATTTGGAATATGTTTACTCTTCTAGTTTTAGATGTTTGCTCTTTGGATCTGGGCGATCATTCTTTTCCAGCTGTTTTTCATTTGTGGTTGTCTCCTTCATTGATTTTCCTATCTAAGCTTTTCACCTTATACCCCGTCTGTTAAGCCTTAGTGGCAGCTTGTACATTTTAAGATTAGCATTCCAGGCTCTGAGCCCTAGCCTTACCCCCATTTGTTATAGTCCGCTTAGCAGACCTACCCAAAATAGATTAGTTTGCGCATCCTAATAACTGCTTGGTCCGCTTCATGAATTCCTGATACCCAACGTTTGTGTTATGATTCAGTGAAATAGTAGGGCAGCTGAGTCCAAGCTGGAAGCCTCGGGTGCAAATTCCTCTACCAGGTGTCAGGCCTCAATTTGGCCGCACAAGTCTGTTCCAATACCATCAAGTACGAAAACGAGTGACAAACAGTGAACATCCTGGGCACTTAAGGACCCCATTCAGACAATTTCTGTCTTCTAGGTCCAAAACCCCATATCCACCACTTGGCTACCTACACCTTTCCTAATACCTACTTATTTCCTGGCCCCATTCACTCCAATTGTATTCTATCACTCTCACAATTCTCGTCCACTCGATGTCACAGCAACAGTGGCGGCCTGTGGTGGATAGAACACGTCCATCGAGGCAGGAGAGGCAGAAGCGGAGGGAGCCTCACTGCGGACGTGTCCAGAGATCCCAATCCAGGGATAGATTAACTATGATGCCACCCACTCTTGAGTCCGTTACGACAGGGTTGACTGTAAGAAGAAGGCGCAATGCGGCGACGGGGCGAGCTCCATACCGACTCCAGATACCGGAGCCTGTTCCAGACAACCTAGAGCAGGGCCTGGAGTCGGCAGCCGACAGTATGGACTCCCATGATGGGGAATATGAGGGTAGCGATGGCCAGAGCCAGGAGAGCCAGGAGAGCCAGGAGGAGAATGAGTTAGAACGGCATGCAGATGATGAGGATCTATTAGCAGATTGTGGGGCCCTGAGGCTGATTAGACATGAGTTCCTTAACTCGCAACCTTCGATACTGACAATTACCCCCGGGAATACCCAGAGTTCAAGCAGGAGGATTCCTTACCCCGGACGGTGAACGCTTGCCCCAGTACGTATTAGCCAAAATCAGCTTACATCCCTAGTTCTCTCCCGGTTGCCTGCAGTTTTGAACACGCTGGCAACCCCGGCCATAACACCTAGCCACTCAGATCCAACAATGCCGGAATTGGATAGCAGGGGTGGAGGGTGGACTAGCAGCAGACAAAATATGGCCACAGGGCTAGAGCGTAGCATTCTGGCTAAAGCTTGCTCACTGATGTGGGACTGGACGATCTTCATGAATCCGTTTCCGGACCCAATTACCCTGACCGAGGAGGTACGTAGGTGCTGGAACCATGCCCAGGATGAATTGGGCTTTTCCAACTTTGCCGATGCTACCCCACCTTCTAGTGAACAGGTAAGTCACCCTAATCGATAACCTATATTTCATCTGGAGACTAAATAGATGGGCCGGCGGTGACTGGTTTGCAGATCTGGGCAAAGCACAGGGGATGCAGATCTCAGTATCTGCACACGGCAAAGAAAGATATAACAGAACTCTATAAGCTGGACATTGATGATCCTATGGGCTGCAGACAAAGGGTGGAATACCTACTAGAGGGGGATAGGTTCACTTGCCCGCCTAACAACTATGAGTTATTTTTTCAAAATTTCCCCTCATTATTTCAGACGGTAGTAAGACTAAATCAATCTAATCTGACTGACAGTCGGTTTCTCTTAGATTCGTAGTCCCTCAGATTCCGAACGTGATATATCCTCAATTTTACGCTAGCACTCAAAGGAAGGGCATGAAGGATGAGGGGTTCATGGGTAAGATCGATGGCCCGTTTATCTGTCTGACAGTGGCTATATTGTGTCACTCACTGCGGTGCTGGTGGACTGGAATCTTTATCGACAATGTGGCCTTCACACATGCTGGTTCTTCAGGTAAGATAAATAACGACGACCTGCAGTTTTCAAAACTGTCCAGATCCCTTAGCCCCCAGGCATCCAGATACTCGTGAAAGGTGCAGGTGCTCATGCAGGTGATAAGGGACCTAATGGGAAGACAGGCCTGCTAGAACACCAGAGACAGTCATGGGAGAGTACAGGAGAGGTGTGGCGCGGACGCATAATCGAGCGAAGCAGGAGAACATTGGAGTCCAGGATCGCAAAAGAGTGTGGAAAGCGTGTCGAGAGAACGGCAGGATATTCCAACGATGAAGAGGCATTGAGGCGGGAGTTTGGAAGTGATCCAGAGCCGGAGGAATCAGAAGGGGCTGGGGGCCGGGCAGTTACAGTAAGGAGGTATGGTCAACACGAGTAGCCAACGGGTTGATGCAGCGCCGGTGCGAGAACTTGAGGACGCGCTATCGCAGGTTGGGGAAACTGACTCAGAGGACTAGAACAGATTTATCACGGGTATTGTGTATGTATATAAGAGTGTAATAGAAAAATCAAATAAGGATATATGCCAAAAGAGTATGGAAGAGACCAAATTAATAGTGTCGAGGCCTGTGAGAGGGGGCAGGCGGGCGATTGTGGCCACTAAAAGCATGGGAATGTATTGGGCAGATGTAGCAGGCTGAGAAGGTACAGGGAAGTCGTCGCTGGCGATTGGAGGTATGGAAGATCAGGAACAAGCTAGGCGGACGTCTAGAGGCTGGGGGCGCCGGTGAGAGGCCTGGAGCAGACGCGATGGGCTGAGGAGGGACGGGGACATAAAAGGTGCGAGCCGGAAAATGTCTGCTGGATCCTGGAGAAAACAAAGTGTGTTCAGGGGGCTGTGGGTGAAAAACAGTAGATTCAGAGGAGTTCGGCACAAAAAGAAAAGAGGGGAGGACATCGACAGTCCGTCCCCTGATCTGTCTCGCGGCCAGAAGCCCTCTGAATCCACTCTTTTTCACCCACAGCCCCCTGAACACATTTTGTTTTCTCCCGAATTTAGCGGACGGAGTCCAGAAGAAGGCCAGCAGACAGTATTGATTGGGAAAGCCTTCAGAGCGGAGAACGTGAAGCTGCAAGGCGTCCGAAAACAGCGGTCATGTGAGCAAGGGCAATAGGCGCTAAGGGACGAAAAGGGTTCACGCAAGGGGCAGGGTTGCTAAGGAGAAATACATCTGACAGTATCTGATGCATCCGGACGCAACTGAGCTGCGTCTGGGCAGAACGAGTCCGGGCAAATGCACCCAGAACTGGAGTTTACGTTATAAGCACCTGGGGCATCCAACGCCCAGGGTGAATAGAACGCACCAGGATGCAAAGTAGAATTTTTGCTGATGTAGCAGGCTAGCCAGGTCATTCCTATTCAGGTGAGGGAGGTGGGCCTTGGAGGACCAATATAGAGGAGGGGAACCCAATTCCCATTGCTTTAACATAGTTGACCAGGATAAGTGTAAGCTCAGCCGAGCCCCAGATGGGTAATGTCAGGCCAACATTGTCAACTCTAGAGAGATAGAGGAGGCAGAAGTCAGCTTTGGGCAGGCAGTGAAGGATTGTGTAGTCAAGGTTTTCATCTTTTTCCCTGCAGTATGGGCATTTGATGGGGGCTTCAGGATGCTTATAGGTTATTTAGGCTACTAGGTAACTATTCCAAGAGTGCATTGAGTAGATCCTTCTAGCCATGAACCTGTCTATACCAATGAAAGCATGGGGCCTAAGAGAAGGCTGGTACTAGTAGTATAGTAGAGGGGGGCAACTAGAGGGTCCAGTCTTGAAGAAATTAGGTGCAGAGCTTAGGCAAGATTTGGGGGCAAGGCTTGGAACCTGGTCACTTGACAGGTGGTATTTCAGGGAGGGGGTGGGGTGCCACTAGTGGGAAGGAACCTAGGGAGTACAGAAGAGAAAGGAGTGAGTGGCATAAGGTATCAATCAAGAGGTATCACCTATTGGGCATAGAAGCCTTATAGGCATTCTAGAGTAGAGTTATGCAGTTGATTTTCCTCACTGCAAGGACTGCTCCAGCTGAGCATCTGGTATCGGAGGAGTCTGTGATGGGGAGGTTGAGTGGTAGCCTGCCTGCTGCATAGTTAACTGTGGTAGAGGAGGGTTAGCAATAGGGGCAGACAGGTCTTGCAGGCCAGTATTATTGTAGGGGTTGATCAGAAGTAGTTAGTCCCATAGTAGAGGACTTTGTTCTATAGCTTTATTGCTCTTTTTTTTTTTTTTATTTGATTATTTAATTTCTTTAAGGTAAAAAATCCACATGTAGCCACAATAGTGATTGCATCAAAAACTCTCCACCCTGGACCAGGTCCTGGAAAGCAATAGAAAAACTATGGCCTGAAGACCTGGTTGAAAAAACTATCCTAACAAGTAACACTCTCATAAACTACAAAATATGAAATCCCACCAACATGTCACAGTAACTAAGAAAACCAGACTCGTGACAGTGCACCTAGCAAAGAAACCTAATACACTGAAACCTAAAGTAAAAACCAAACTCGACTTATGGTTGCAAGCCCTAGCAAAAGTTAGATAATATTATCTGTAAGCATATAGCCCAAGCCAGGGGACCATGAGGAGACTAGGTACTATGTTACTAGTGTGGTAGGAGTGAAGAGGACCTGAAACCCACCAGAACAGAAGGGGGGAATAAGAGCAGTAAGATGCTAGCTGGGTAGATGGCAGAAGGTTGCTAGCCAATGAGTGGGTGGGTGGTGGTAAGGTAGCAGTTGGTGTAGTTCCAAAGCTGACCTACCATATTACTGTATCTCGCATGTAGTCTCTTGTGATATGAGAGAGGCATCACTACTGGGGGGGATCCCAGAGGTAGGAAGGCAATGGGGAAGAGAAAATGTTATGGGAAATAACATGATTGCTAGAAGAGATGAGATACGGGGAGAGGGCTATTGAGATAACAGGTTTATTATGTTACCTTTGTTGGAGGTAGCCTTTAGTGTAGTTTTAGTTGGCCCTTACTATCATGTGTATCTGGTAGGTGGGATGTGAGATGGTTAGCAAAGTTGGCAGTTGTCATATAGGTTGGGGTTGGCTGACTGTGTTAAGTTGTGAGTGTCAGGGTTTAGGTTGTTGTATTTATTTGCAGTTTGGATTTTGTTTATAAGGACGTGAAGAGCGATTGTATTCTCTCTTCATGCAACCTCTTGTATTCATCACAAATATACAAAAGTTGTCATCTTTCCAGTGTTGCTTTTCCTCCAAGCACGAATCCTATCTTTCACTCTCTTGCTCTTACCCTCTTGAATCTTTCTTGCCTTGGTCGCATACCTTGGACTTCCTCCTGTCCTTCTTGTCCTTCCTTCTTGATCCCAGGCACCCCCATAACAGAAAAGGGGTATAGTACAAGTAGGTTGCTAGCCAATCATCGATGAGGGGGAAGAATGGAGGAAACAGCTCAGAAGGTGGGAGCTACTATCAGATAATATATTCATGTCTGACTACACAGCCTCTAGTAAAAGAAAAGAATAGAGAAATTGACTATGACCTATTGGAATGTTTCCTCATACTGTGAACAGTGTTCCTGGCTGTCTGTAGAATGACTGACTGAGTAGTTCCAACCATAGTGATCGATAAGGGAGGGGAAGCAAATGTGGAGTAAGGGAGGTAACCAATATCATGAGATGCTTAAGCTGGGAGAAGGGAATAGATAGTCCTAGGAGGGTAGACCTCAAGGGAGAAGCAAGCATACAATGCCAAAAGGCAAAGAAGAGATAGAAAGTATGTTCTCCTGTCTCCCCTAGGTAGAGGGCAGGAAGAAAAAGTCATGACATTTTCTTGGTGATGAGTTGTTCCAAAATAGGGAATAAATTTCAATGACTGGAGGTGTAGTGGAGATGGAGGATACATAGCTTTATGGCTCCATATATGTTCTTATATCTTAACAATGAATATCTGAAAAAGAAAAAAAAAACAAAAGTTACATAAAGAACTTACTATCATTGGTTCTGAGTAGCTCTTCACAGGTGCTTTCATCACAAGAGCCTTTCATGCAGTTATATTCTAGCCATCTCAGAGTTTATATACTCTATATTTTACCCACTACCATTGAACAACCATGAATGTTCTTGATATATTCAGGACACTGTACAGTTGAACCTGACTTTCCTGTGTCAGATATTGTAGATCCAGTCACTTGACTGTCAGGGAAGACTAACTACTTCTAAGGTGGTGGAAGGATTATTTTTAAGAATGTGGCAAATATGTTATGGTATCATACCTAGTTTGTCAATCCCTTTGTAAAGCCAACTGAAAACAATAAACTACTAGAGAGCTACTAGAGAAAGGTAGCTACTAAGTTAGGTTGGGAAATTAGTGAGAAAGTGAGTAATAACATTTGTAAGTACTATGAACATCAAGAATATCCTATTTAAGACTTAAATCAGTTAATTATATACATTTAGTTGAAATTCCAGCTATCTAGTACCAGGTCACACCTGGTTTCTGGGACTAGAAATACTGTCCAGGACCTTTATAACTTTGTACATAAACAAACAGTTGCAATAAAAGCAAAGGTTGCCTATTTCCTTGCAAATAATCAATTTACATACCATCTAAGTAAATAAGAGGTTATTTCAATTTCATATCATTGCTAATGAGACAGGAAGAGACTATTGAAATCAGGAATATGGCTTCCAGTTTGCTGCTCCCAAGTTAGCCAAACTCTTGTACCATAAGTAGTTCAGGAATACAAAAATGCATAGGAGGACTAATAAAACATTTTTGAATCACATTAATAATATGGTAATATGTCCTACAATGGCATATATGTAGGATACATTGAAGGCATAGAGTTCTAGATCATTTATTCAACCTCCAAATTTCTCTGTTCTTGAAGCTTAAAGTTAGTAAACATTTCTTAAAAGTACAAATACAGCATACAAAAGCTCATAATTCTTATCAATAAAATTAAAATGTTTATCTTTGGTGGTGCACAACCTGGCAACAATTACCACTAGTACTGGATGTAAGAAAGAAGTTGGTTGATGATACAAAGAAATAGATTAAGCACATGTTGCATGATAGTAGCATTATTCAAGATGAGGAATCTTGTAGTCCTCTGGAGGAGAGAGAAGAGAAGCTGAAGCATATCTGCAGCTGGAGGTATCTGGTGATGAAGAAAGCAAGCTAGAGAATAATTTTCATTTTGAGACTACTCAAGGTATTGATATGATTGTTGTAGTGTCTGATCATGATGAATAGAGTCTTGCTTGAGATAGAATATATCTATACAATTTAATAATGTATCAATGTATAGATTTCATCTATTAATTAAAATATCTCAGGAAATTCTATGGAAAAATCTATTTTATACATTATGAAGAGATCAAACTACTGTAGACTGGTTAAGTAGAAATGAAACAAAGTGTATATTCACCATGGATCAAACATGAGTGTATAGTAATAAGAAAGAAGTGATACTAAGACTATGTTGTAGTGGAGAAGCAATGAAATAATAAACTAGACTACCTAACAATAACACTAACAATATATTAGCTTTTACTACACAGAGAAGTAGGAGAATTAAGAAAAACCTCTTGTATCATGCAATAATATTATGGGAAAAGGTGCAGATATGACAAAATACATTCAAAACAATATGTGCAAGAGTAGAAAGTGTTTGAATGGAAGAATATTATGTAGAATGAAAGAAGTAGGCAAGTATGAGAAATGGAGAGTACAGAAAGGATGTCTAGCAATGTATTGGAGACAAGACCTATTATAAAAATGATAGAAAGATGAAGTAAGTAAACTTAAAAGATCTGGGTAGTAGTAATAATGCTGAAAGATAAGAAAAGATTCATTTGAACTATTGTGAAATGGGAAATTCTCATGAGGCAAAAGTCCATGATGGAACAATACTGGAAGCTAAAGGTGAGATCAGATAAACTATAAAAGATGCATCAAAGTGGAAATAGATTGTGTAACAGCATATTCAGGATGCTGTGTGTCCAAATTGAACAACAATATGGAGTGAATGGAAGACCAGAAAAATGACCCTGTAAGTCCTGATTTTATCAGGACTTGTGGGGTCATTAACTAAAGGTACAACAACTAAGTTTCATAATTTGGCCCCCTATTGCTCACATGCCTCTTGAGCTATAGGGGGCAAATATGAACTTTCACTGATATATACAAGTAGTCTTTGGAAAGGAGTACCTATTCCTTCCAATACTTAAGTTCTTAGATACATTAGTTCCTGCCTTCAATAAATTTATCAACCATCACTAATCTTTCCAAAATATTACCTTCTAAAGCTTTAAGTTAGCCTCTTTCTCAAGTATTAAAAAGGCTAAAGAATAAGGAAGGTACTAGATCTCAATTTCTTTAGGCAGTATATTATGATCTTTGGAACCTAATTTGCAACTGACTTAGGTCATAGCAGGATACTACAACCTCATTGGTGAAGACCATTCAGGAACCTCAAATACAATAAAGATACTTAGAATAATACAGTAAAACTCAATGGTAGAATTTACTGTAAGCAAATTGAAGTCTTTCACCAAATAATACTATGTAATAGATGATAAGAGATTTCTACATTGATGTCTCGAGCAACCTGCAGCTATCTTTATTGGCAATATAGAACAATGAGACCTGGAAGAAATTCTGGATCATGATATAAGGATTGGGGAAGATCAATTGTGAGAGAAATACCAAGGTTACCTACTTTTAAGGAATAGTTAGGAACCAATTAAAGAACATCAAAATGTGATGGAACTTATGGAGGTATAATGGAGTGAAAATAGAGAGGACAAACAATAAGATAGGTCCTTAGTATGATTGGGATTTATGAGGGTGAAGTGACAACAGAAAAGCCAAGGGTTCACTGATGGGCACTGATGATTCTGACTAAGGAGAGATATTTTTTTACTGCACCTTGATAGTAACTTTAAGTCAACTAATAGTAAGGATGAAGCAATAGATGATGTACTGGAGACATTTTAGATTTCTTTTGGTTTTGTTTTTGGATTGTTTCATGAGAAAAGTATTTTATTTTAGGGAATATAATAGGTACAGGTACTCTGTTTACTATTTTTATTTTGTGTTTATCATTTGATAAGAGATTGGTTTTATATTTGGTTTCTGGATATATTATTTGATAATATCTTTATTTTATATTTGTTGTTTAATATACTATTAGTTTTATGTTTGGTTTCAAGATATATCATTTAATACTATCTTTGTTTTATGTTTATTATTTGATATAACATTTGTTTTATGTTTGGTTTCAAGTTGTATTGTTTGATACTATTTTTTTTTATGCTTATTGTTTGATATGATATTGGTTTCAAAGATACATCACTTAATATGATCTTTATCTTTTTATTATACCATACAGAGTAAACAAGGATGTATTTAAAGAGCCTACTAAACCTGATATTTAGAACAGTAGACTTTAGCAAGCAGTCATTCTTAAATATACCTGGTTGAATTACTACTTCTTTGGTTCCTAACTTTATATCTTTAGTCTTATAAAAGCTTTATAGACTTAAAGTCTGGAGGACTAACCTTTGTCACCTCACCTCCTGAAGACTCTCTTAAAACTTACTACATTCATTGTTTATAGTTAACATCCATCAGTTCATCTATTGTACTTATTAATACTATGATCTTATTACTCAGCTAAGTACAGATCATATTATAACACATATAATATTGGATACTAGTGAATCTATAACACTTTTATTTCTTTCCTGAAAATGTACTTTTCTATATCATAATAACCAGTGCAGTATATTTTCATAAAAGTTTCTCTTTTGTTTTGGAATCTTTCTCCTCATTGTATTTTCCTTAAAAAAAGTAAAAATTTGTTACAAAATTTTACCATATTTTCTTTTTTGCTAGGTCCTAAGTGAACAAATTGTTAGTTTATTACCAGTAAAACTATAGTACGTATTTACTCATGTAGCCAAGTAGGCAATACGAGATCTGAGATAATAGGGAGATAATATTAAGTGAGTAGCTTGATAGTAGTATCTTTAGCTGTAGGATCAAGGCTTGTAAGTTAACTATTGATTTATTTTGAAGTTATTATACTATAATCATGCTCACTTGCTTCACTACTAGTAGATAGCATACTATAGTGAGACTCAGGGCCTATTCACCGGTGATATCCATATCGTTGCTCTCTTCTTGGATCTCAAGTTACTCTCTTATTATCTTATGATTAGTTTTGTAGTCACATTTATCTGAATCCTCTAAATGATTTTTCATGATTTCTATATAGTATAGAGGAAAGATATGTGTTGTATGATTGAGTATTTGGAAAAGAAATTCCAGAGAGGCAAATTGGGAATTCATCATGTATTTCCTTTGTATAGACTAGGTTTCTTTAAAGGTTGCATGAAAAACAAGGCTAGCAAGATATTCTATGTTTCTAATATGTGGACCATATCAAATCTCAACTATAAAGTCATCTTTTGGGCCTACTATTATTGGATATCAAAGGGGTTGTTAGTTTAGTATATAAATAAAACCTATGATACTTTCTACCTAAGTATCACTCCTAGAATTATCACTACAATCACATTATACCCACTCACTCACATTTTTTGAACGTTGCCAAAAGTTGAAATATTGAAAATCAAACAATCTACAATGCGAGAATTCCTCTCTCTACCTAATGAGCTCATCTTGGCGATAACAGAGAACCTCCCACTACGTGATATATGTGCCCTCCTCCAGACAAACCATCGCTTATCAGATCTCCTCAAGGATACTTTACTCATGAGACTTATCCGCTCACGTTCACTTACGTACGGGAGTCGTCTGCTATACCAACTAGCCTCGCGGCAAGACCAGATAGGGGTAAAGTATGTGATAGATCGTGGTATTCTAGACTTCACGGACCC
>ML120666.1:0-18708 GCA_003788595.2 Choiromyces venosus 120613-1
CAAGAACTACCACCTAAGGGCACGAGCCATGAGCACGATAGAAGATCCAACAAATCTAGCCCCTACCGACACAAAAAACACCATCGTAACTTCCTCCCCGGCTCACACACAAGGCAACCCCGATGGGCCCAATCTCAATTCACGAACTTCACACATGGGGTACGTAGGATCATAGCTCGACGACAGCTTCACCAAGAAGCCACCCCCGTCCTAGCTACCCGCGACATCGGTGAAGATAATGAGGGTGTGGAAGATACCTAGTATTCTGACGCAGACTCACAAAACGTCACACCCAAGCCACCAATCACGCAAGCCACACCGACAAAAAATCCTGACGAACAAACCCCCCAGAGCAATTCAAAATTGAGGGATCGGAAACTACCCCTTTTATGCCAGGGGGGACCACTGGGCAGCAGGATGCCCACGGGCAGTGCAGTGTTCCCAACTGTCCCGGACAGGGTGGGTAAGGACTGCAGGTCATGGCGTCCGTCTTTCCTAAAGACGGTCGTCCGAGGGGTTGACACCCGGGCCCTGCAGTCTTAGAGCAAATGGCATCTCCCGGTCGGCCCCTGCCAAGCCCGCTCGTCATCCACTGGGCCCAGTCGCCATCTGTAGGGCCTGGCCGTCACGCGCAGGCTGCAGGCGTCATCTGTAAAGTGAATCAGTTATGAATGTACGAGCAAAACTTGTGTCTTGTCTTTTTCTAAGTTACCGGAAGGTGTCCTATATATACACAAATCGTTCCTTAGCAATAAGACCTTTCTCCGTCGCGCCCATAATTTCCTCGGTTCTCTCTCATGTTCCCACACCTTCCATCTGCACAACTCCGTCAAACTTCTCCTAAGCTAGCTTCCTTAACTCCGACGTTCTCTGACAGTCCTGATACCCTTCTGCTCCTTCTCGTGTGTTTTAACTATCATGGTCCGACACCAATTTGTCTCAGCTCCGTACTAACTCTAGCTTTCCATCTCCTGCATTCCTTAGTGCCAATTCCCGACACTTCTAAAACCATCCCAAACACTGCCAAACAATCTCGTTACAATTAACTACTAGTCCAAACACATTTCTTACCCTTTCTTCTATCTTAGAGTAACACATCTAACTATCCTCAAACAGACTAATCCCTTGCCTTCCATCTTTCTCTACCAAGTGACTGCCATTGTGTCCGAGGTATGGAAGCATCATGATTTTCAACAGTCTGTAGGGCTCTATTAGTATTTCATAAACTACAGAATAATGGATGGTCATCCCACAAAGTAATTGGTTATTTCAGAGCAGGGATGCATTTACTAAGGCCTTGTTTGGCACTGTGGAGGGTATTTTATGTCATGCTAAAGTTGGGGAGTAGACCCCCTGTTGTAACTAGGGCTTAGTTGCTGTGACTTTTGTTTCTTAACTAGGTTGTTTTTAGGGTTAGGGCACGTGACTGGTGCAGCCTTGTGGGGCTTGGGAGGTTCTGTTGCAGTCATCAAAAACCAAGCACAGCATGAGGGGGAGAACCAGAAAGGAAAGAGCAGAGAGTGAGAAGGAAAGAGTTAGGCATAGAAAGGTATCGGGATCTGTGGCAGATCCACAGCAGTAGGGGAATTGCGGGATTGGTTGTTTTTTCTTTTTCTCTTTGTTTTCTTTTCTTTTTCATCGGAATTTCAGGAGAATAGCTTGAGATGGAGAATTATTCCGAGAGCAAGGGATTCAATCTTTCTGTGTCTTTTCTGTGATAGCAGTGAGGAATACATTTTGTTTGTGGAGACGAGAGACGAGGAAAGTGACCGAACTTTAACCTTATTTCATTCTAACAAGCCCAGGGGTAAGCCCCATTTCACAAACTGAATCATATCTAGCTAACCAGTGTGAGATACTCCCCCCAGCCAAGTGCCCCCTTAAAGAGATCCACTTCCTGGCCACCTGCCACAAATGCATCATTAGTGGCCCAGCTGCCACCTTGCAAACACTCCTTCACAAAAGAAACCCTCCCCAGCAGCCAGCCAAACCAAACAAGCCCAAAGCAAAAGTAAAATACAAAGATCCAGATCAGCTCGCACATAGCCCTTCCGCAAGTCTAACAGTAACCACTCCAAACATAGCTGCTCTTAGCCTCTTTGACAGTGGTATCGAGCGCAAGCTGTATTGCCATTGACAGGCTCGAGCAAGCCTCCTGAATCAACCGTCGCCCCCCCAGACCCCTACACCCCACCCCCACCCCAAATCAGCCCAGCCCAGCCACCGCCAATCCCCAAAGTAGATTGGCTGAGAGTGAGCCAGGGCTTCCAATATTGTGTAACCACACCAAAGGAACCGGGTAAATGGCTGTAAAAAACCAAGGTGTGGGTGAAAACTTTAGAGGTCTAAGGGTCCCCCCCACCCGATGCTTGCCTGGGAGGCCAGGACTCGTGATCGTCACCCAGGAGAAATCAAAAACTCAACTCCAGGGTCTTACATGCCAAAAGGCGGTCAGTGGTATTGGTCCCAGAAAAACGAAAAAAAGAATGAAAGGCTATCAGAACCGTGTTTGTGTCTGTACTAAATGGTGTCGATAAAGAAGGTATGGACTTGGGCCTTGAGAGGCTCCTCAAACTGTGAACTGTAGTCCCAACCATCTGCCAAAGCAAAAAAGAATGTGGTTCTGGCTGCTGGTGCCCTCGATGGGCAAATGGTAGCCATATGGGCCAATGAAAGAGGGTTCCCAAGGGGCATGGATAAACCAATGAATCTCCCAAGGCCTGAATAAAGACTTTGAAGCTATTGTGAGAAAGCAACCAAGGGCATTGATTGGGTGATCCCCCTGCCAAAGCCAGAAACCCTAACCCACCAGGAGGTGAATAAAGAGTGAACGAGCTTCGTGCCTACCCTCCAGCCATCGAACCACCTATCCTCCCAGAGGGGAGAGGACAACAGCACTGCATGTGTTGAAGAAAGTGTCATTGCAACAGACGTTTTGTACACATGTATACAGATAACCAAAAACTGTTTGAACACATGGGTGTGCCAAACAGGATAGGTATCTCCACATATACCCCCTTAGTAATCAATTTATTTAATTCATACAACTTTTTTTTTCCTTTTTTTTTTCTATCATTATTTTTTAAGGTTTTATTTTAAATTTTATAATAATTTCCATGTTTTACCATCAATTTCTTCATATCCAGCTGTTGCCATATATAACGACACCTATCAAAACAAATTACCATATACTATAAATTGAAAAAAATATGACAATGGCCAACAATCAAGACCCACTAGAAGATCTAAAAGACTTTAAAGAGATTTCAGAGGTCCTAGAAGTTGCAGCGGTAGCTGTTCAAACTTTGACTGTATTATCAACTTGAAGACTACAGAATAGCATCAGAGAGATATAAAAACCAAAAGCACCAACACTAAAACATACTTCTGCCCTAAGTGGCCAAAGCTATACTGCCAAAATTCTTAACTCAACCAGTGCAGTACATATATCGGAATGCTTGCATATGCCTTTAGGAGTTTTTAAATCCCTTGGTCAAAAAATGTGAGAAAGTAATCTCCTAAAAGATACATGTTACACAATAGTTGAACACAAATTACATATATTTTTATATATTACAACTACCGGAGCATCAAACCAAGCTACCCAGGACCAATTTCAGCATTCCCCTGTAACAATCAGCCAACTCTTCAAGACAATAATTACTGCTATCAATCTTATAGTACCTGACTTTATGAGAAACCCAACTCCTAGCAATACAGACCTCAATTTTGTGGTAACAGAAATTTGCCAAAATCACAAATTCTAACTTTTTTTCAAAAACTGCCTTGGTGCAATTGATGGTTCTATTATTCCCATCTCAGTATCCTCTTCTAATTCTGCAACACATTGAACGTGCAAAGGCTTGACTGCATAAAATATGTTTATTACATGTTCCTTCAATTGTATGATTCCATTCTCATTAGCAGGATAGGAGAGGTCTGAACACAATACTCAAGTTTTAGCTAATGTGGTAACAAAGGGATTTGAAGTACCAGCTGGGAAGTACTATCTGGCTGAGGCCAGTTATGTAATCACATCACAATTTCTTACCCCCTATCATGGAATCTGATAGTATTTAAAGGAACAAGTTGTCACTAATCAAGCATAAGTCTTATCTTTCATTATTGGCTTTACCATTCAGGTATTGTTATCCTTCACTAACCTATGATTGTGTTACAACATCAGGAAAAATATTATCTTGCGCCCAGTGTATCCTGTGCATCTGATGCACAGGGTGCCCATAACAATAACTGTTAACCAGGATGTACTGTTGAATCGACGTCACGTCCTGATATTGAGTTGTGTGCCTGGTATGTCCTGACAGTATCCGGACACAGACCCTTACACCTGGTGCACCCTGACAATGTCTGATCCTTGGGTGTTGCATCCTAACAACATCTGATTCTCGGGTGTTGTATCCTAACACCATCTGATCCTCGTCTGTTGCATCCGGACGCTACTTGATCCTAAGCTCTTACATTGTGGCGACACCTAATTCTAGCATCTTCCACCCTGACGTCACATCCTCACCTTTGTGCATCAGGATTCCACGATACTCGTGATGCACATGCTGGCACTGCCTATCATCAGGCTTTTCCATCCAGAGTCTTTCTACATGACACTCCTCTCATCTGGATCCCTGCCTGCATACACAATGCATCCAGATTTTACCTTGACCAGGATGTCTCATCTTGATGCTACTACTTCATGTCTGGACCTCCTCAGGATACCTTCTGAAGTGTGGTGAATTACCCCTGACACCATCTTCACATTGTGCCAAGTATTGTCCAATCTTCCCAACTTTCTCCTGATATCCGATATACTACATTGTGATTGCCCTGACACTCTCTGGATGGCAGCTTTTCATAGATTCTATGGTGAATATTGCCCTCATTATTCATTTGCACTACGTCCTTTAGTTTCTATTGTAGTGTCGTCATAGTAAGCTAAATGAAATCTATTACTCATAATCTTTACTTGTTCTTAATTCCCCTTAATCACCCTCAGTGACGGTCCCACCCCCTCACTCGTTATTGTCCGGCTTACGATGACATCCCCACTGTTGCTGCTTGCACTTCCTGAGAATCCCCAAGGCTCAATGAGACCCCCCGAGATAGAGAGGAGATCACCACTGGTACTGCTTGCACTTTCTGAGAATCATCTGGACTCAGAGGACCCGAACCTTGTAACTGAAGCTCCCAGGCTACCGACGTCTGGCTCAAGTCAAAGCAGCTGTCAGTTTCGGGTGACGGATTCCGACATGCCTGATGTCCTACCAGGTCCAAGTTCCAGTGACTAGTGTGTCGCAGTACAGGCTGTGTTGCAGTGTGGTTGGATATCCGACTCTCGAGCTAAGCGTTTACGACCTCCCAATCGTCGTTGTATCCTTCACGGCGGTCCCGCTGTACCCTGTTGACTTGCATAACCCTCTTATCGATTGTTTCTTGAATATTTTAGATAATCATATCCTGGATCCTCCATGGGCACTTACCCCAAGTTGCTTTTTGCCGGTCAAAAAGGTCTTGTATGTTTGGTAACAGGTTAGCCACACTGGTCGCAAATGAACAATTAGATGATTCGGAGACTCACCCCTGGCTGCCTCACACTTGAAGTCCCTGGACTCCTGATATATCCTCATTTGCCATGCATGTAGCGTATGGCAGATTATGGTGCACATCAAGCAGATCATAGTGCCATTGATGCATGCAAGAAACTCGGGATCCACAATACCTTGCATCTTCTTCTCTGCAAAGTACTTACGGAAAATCGCCTCAGGAATCTGGGGCACAAGGAATCGTAATGTCCGCTCCTGGGTTACGTCCAATTACAGTCAGTAGTGGTCACTAAATGGTAGGCGTCTGGTGGAGACAAACATTGTACCCTCTCGAGTCGCACATAAACCTGTCCCGTTCCAGCAGATAATCGACTCCGTGTGCCATAACTGTGGGATTGCCCAGCAGACTGTATAACTCCACAATCTCTTTCTTCACCTCATGTACAAACTGGGATCGTACCCCAGAGTGTTTTTGGTGTATCCATCTAGGTTAGTATTGCATTCTGCATTGTGTCATATCTGCCTGAGTCTACTTACCAAACTGATGCACAGCTCTGAGGGTTAAATGTTTTCAGCATCTGCAATATTAGCAAGTGCGGCATCCCAAACTTTGTACACCTGGTCCATTAGAGCAACAACGATCAGGAGTGGCTGCTCAAACAGGGTGTACCATAGAATCAGAGTCTTTGCATCATCTAATATGGCCCTTTCTGCACCTGTCACTAGATTTCGCTGAGAGTGAGGAGCTGGACTAGAGATCAGAGTACCAGATGCAGGACTATGCAGGCTACCCAGTGGGGATGATAACTGTGCATCACTTGATAATGGGAACATTGGAGCACTGTAGTCTCTCCACTGAATTATGCATCCAAGATCCGTGGTCGTACGCCGAGCAGGACCTATCTCCTGAGACCCTGATTTGGTCGAAATGCCTATATTTCTCGCCCAATTGTCTCCCTTTCTGTTAGTTACTTGCGAGGCATCCATATCTTGATCCCAAGCCATCTGCAATATCGATGCCTTCTCAATCAGGTTCGGTGTCAGATTCTATTTTGTCTGGTCCATTTGCGATTTGGTACTCATCACCACTATCATCCAATAGATACACTGTTTGGGTATTTGGTTGATCACTAGGTTCAGTTTCGGGTTCTGCATATTCTGTGGTTAGCATTGTGCCCTTCCATTTGTGCTTCTGTGCTCTTCCTAGTAGGCTTGCAATCGGGAGTGGAGAAGAATCGGGAGTTAGGGATTCATCTTGAGATTTGTTTTGATGTGTTCTGGATCTCCCTTTTCCGGATCCCATGGTACTTGGTTGCATGTCATGTCTACCTCTATATGGAGGGCCGACTCAGGGTGCTAGCTGAGTGTGTGTATTGGTCTGTTGCTTATTCATGGTGTAATAGAGTAGTTAGAGTAAGGTAAGTTAGGATTCAGGCCAGAGTAAAATCATAGGTATCTTGAGCACAGTTTGGTCAAGATGAGAAGTTTGTATAGTTTTCTTGTATTGTATACGACACATAAGGTCTTATACAAGGGGCTCCCAGGGGGGGAAGGCGGCAAGCAAGATCACAGACTATCACTCATCATTGAAGCAAAAGAGTTTCCTGCAAAATAGCATTTTCAGAGTTTTCAACATCATGTTCGCAATAATCTAAGGATTCTCAACTACAATTGGACTCCAGACTCTTGCATGAAAAAATTGGACGAAATGAGGGTGTTGTTAGTGTGGGTAGCTTAATAAAATCTAGCCATGAATGGTATTTTTTACCAACACTATTGGCGCTACGGTATTCTCGCCTTACCTGACTAGCACCAGAAGTATCTGAAATTGTCTCCTGGCATCAAGTCAACACAGCTGAACACCTGAGAGGCTAAATTCAAGTAATCTAACCTACTCAGGCATATAAGTTAGTAATGAGATGAACAGGGGTTATAGCTGGGCCGTTCCATACTAACTTCAAACCCCGGTCCATCTCATCACTAATGTCAATACCATAGTAGATAATTGACTCATATAGTCAGCCAATGCTAGGTGACACATCAGATGCCAAAGCAAGGGGGCTGAATGTTATTACAATTATCACATACTGTAGTCTACTGTACTATACGAGGCACTTGAGATCGAAATGGCAAGCAATGAGAATCACCAAAGTAATGACATCAAATGGTATCATTAGTATCACATACCAGGCACTCGAGATCGAAACATCTAGCAATAGGAGATGCCAGGGGTGTCAATTGGTATCATTAGTAGCTAACAAATACAGCCTAAGCACTACAAGCTAAAGCTAGTAAACAAATCACAAAATGGGAAACAAAAATAAAACTAAACTTCCAAAATCAGATAGAAAAAATAAAAGAAAAAAAAGAGACTAAGGAAATTGTACGTAGAAAATATAGAAGCTACAGCAGGGGAAAATTAGTTTGCGTATATAAAATATATGTCCTCATATGACATCTGTACATATCATGACACTATTTTATATATGCAAATAAGATAGTATCTCGACAACAGTATGGCCAAAAGACAATTTTATTTCTATAGTCAAAATATATTTCTATACCATGATAGGTATACAAATATCTTTTCAATATACAACAAAAACCAGCTCTCCGCCGTACTGTTGTGGCAATGCTAAGAACGTCATGCAGCAATGCTGGCAAGAGGTATCGATAACACAGAAATATACATTATCGATGCCGAGGATGTCATGCAGCGATGCTGCCAAGAGGTGTCGATAATACAGAAATGTATGTTATTGATGCCTCTTAGTATCATGACAACCACATGGCCAAAAGCTGATTTTCTTTTTATATTTAAATGATATTTCATTACCATAATAGGTATACAAATATCTTTCCAATAACAAAATAAAGTCAACTTTTCACTGTACAGTTGTCGTGATGCTGGCAACGTCGTGCATCAATGCTACCAAGAGGTAACGATAACACAGAAATATATGTTATCGACGCCTCTTGGTATCATGATAACAGTATGGCCAAAAGTCAACTTTTTTTTCTATATCCAATAGATATTTGTGTACTATTATAGAGATACAAATATGTTTTGAATATATAACAAAAATCGGCTTTTCACCCTACTGTTGTGGCGACGCTGGGGACATCGTGCAGCGATGCTGCTAAGAGGTGTCGATAACACAGAAATATATGTTATCGACGCCTCTTGGTATCACGACAACCATATGGGCAAAAGCCAATTTTCTTTTTATATTTAAAAGATATTTCTATACCATAATAGGTATAGAAATATCTTTTCAATAAAAAAAGAAGTCGGTATTTCGTCATACTATTGTCATGATGTGGGGCAGTCGTGCATTGATACTGCCAAGAGGTGTCGATAACACAGAAATATACGTTATCGACGCCTCTTGGTATCATGACAACAGTACAGCCAAAAGCAAAACTTTTTTTTCTATATCCAATTGATATTTGTATACTATTATAGGGATACAAATATCTTTTGAATATACATCAAAAATCTGCTTTTCACTGTACTGTTGTGGTGACACCGGGGAAGTCATGCAGCAATTCAGCCAAGAGGTGTCAATAACACAGAAATATATGTTATCGATACCTCTTGGTATCACGACAACAGTACGGCTAAAAGGCAATTTTCTTTTTATATTTAAAAGATATTTCTATACCATAATAGGTAGAGAAATATCTTTTCAATAAAAAAAGTAAAGTCAGCTTTTCGCCGAGCTGTTGTCATTATGCTGGCGACGTCATGCATCATGGCTGCCAAGAGGGGTCGATAACACAGAAATATATGTTATCGACCCCTCTTGGTATCATGACAACTATATGGCCAAAACCCGATTTTCTTTTTACATTTAAAAGATATATCTATACCATAATAGGTATACAAATATCTTTTCAATAAAAAAATAAAGTCAGCTTTTCGCAGTACAGTGGTCATGATGCCAGCGAGGGTCATGCATCAATGCTGCCAAGAGGTGTCGATAACACAGAAATATATGTTATTGACGCCTCTTGCGATCACGAGAACAGTATGGTAAAAAGCCAATTTCTTTTCTACATCCAATAGATATTTGTATACCATTATAGGGATACAAATATCTTTTTGAATATACAACAAAAATCGACTTTTCACCATACTTTTGTGGCGATGCCAGGAATGTCAGGCAGCGATGCTGCCAAGAGGTGTCAATAACACAGAAATATATGTTATCGACACCTCTTGGTAGCATGACAACAGTATGGCCAAAAGCTAACTTTTTTTTCCTTATCCCATAGATATTTGTATACCATTATAGCGATACTAATATCTTTTGAATATACAACAAAAATTGACTTGTCACGGTACTTTTGTGGCGACACCGGGAGCATCATACAGTGATGCTGACAAGAGATATCGATAACACAGAAATGTATGTTATCGACGCCTCTTGGTATCATGACAATAGTACAGCCAAAAGCCAATTTTCTTTTTATATTTAAAAGATATTTCTATACCATGGTAGTTATAGAAATATCTTTTCAATACAAAAATAAAGTCAGCTTTTCGCCATACTGTTGTCATGATGCCGGCGACATCATGCATGGAGGTTGCCAAGAGGTGTCAATAATACAGAAATATATGTTATCGACGCCTCTTGTTATCACGACAACCGTATGGCCAAAAGCTGATTTTGTTTTTATATCTAAAAGATATTTCTATACCATGATAGGTATACAAATATCTTTTAAATAAAAAATAAAGTCAGCTTTTAACCGTACAGTTGTCATGATGCCAGCAACATCGTGCATCGAAGCTGCCAAGAGGTGTCGATAACACAGAAATGTATGTTGTCAACACCTCTTGGTATCACGACAACAGTACAGCCAAAAGCCAATTTTCTTTTTAATAAAAAAATAAAGCCAGATTTTCACTATGCTGTTGTTGTGATGCCGGTAATGTCGTGCATCGAGGCTGCGAAGAGGTGTCAATAATACAGAAATGTATGTTATCGATGCCTCTTGGTATCGCGACAACACTACAGGCAAAAGCCAATTTTCTTTTTATATTCAAAGGATATTTGTATACCATGATAGGTATACAAATATCTTTTCAATATAAAAAGAAAATCGGCTTTTCGCTGTATGGTTGTAGTGGTGCCAGGGATGTCATGCATCGATGCTGCCAAGAGCTGTTAGTAATATATCTTATATCGTTTCAGGAAATAAGCTTTTAAGCCGCACTAGTGAAGTGATGCCAAGAGGTCATTAGTGCAGCTTAAAAGCTTATTTTATGATAGTCAGTGACAAGTTAGACTCCCTAGATATCACCATAGATTTTAAAATATATTTTATGTACATACAGAATAGATCCTCATGCACTGCTATTGGTGCAATCAATATGCTTTGTACACCCCATTGTACTGCAAACAATCCTTTCACATCTGACAATGTCCGAGTATTGTTTGAATGTACAATGAGGTGTACAAACACAACAGGAAATGCATACGCGTCATTTCTTATATACCCTGCACACATGAGGTGCACACATGAGGTGCACACCTCATATGTGAAGGGTATATAAGCCCAGCCCTTCTTCCCTCCTTCCCTCCTTTCCTCCTTTCCTTCTCTTTTCTCCACTACAGAGGAAGATAAGAATAAGACCTCTTCATTCCCCCTTTCTTCCCATCCCCCACCTAGTACCTCTGTTTCCCCTAAACCTCCTGTTTGCCCCTCTCCAGCTCAGTATTTTTCCCTTTTTTTCTCTCTTTTTTTTTCCATTGATTGTTGGAGGTTTGATGGCGCCTCCAAGACCACGACCAAGGCAAACCCCAATGTAAGTACATTCAGTTTATATAATAGCTGGTCATAATTACTAACCTTTCTTTTGCACTTAGAAGTCCAGTTGTCTCTGGTCCTGCGGGTCCTTCCCACGCCAGTGATGTGCACCTGCAGAAGTAAGTACATCCCGTTTCCTGTTTATATAATAGCTGGTGATAATTACAAACCTTTCTTTTGCACTTAGACATCTGGTTATCTCTGTCCCTGGGGGTCCTTCACATGCAAGTGACATGTGCCTGGGGAAGTAAGTACATCCCATTTCCCTTTCACATAATAGCTGGTGATAATTACTAACCTTTCTTTTGCACTTAGACGTCTCATTGTCTCTGTTCCTGTGGGTCCTTCCTGCACAAGTGACATGTGCCTGTGGAAGTAAGTACATCCTGTTTCCCATTTACATAATAACTAGTAATAATTACTAACTTTTCTTTTGCACTTAGACATCCGGTTGTCTCTGTTCCTGTGGGTCCTTCTCATGCAAGTGACTTGTGCCTGGGGAAGTAAGTACATCGCATTTCCCGTTTATATATTAGCTGGTGATAATTACTAACCTGTCTTTTGCACTTATATGAACCGCTGTCAAGCCTCACGACCCCCAAGAGCAGGGTGGGAAATGCAGAGCCCTGCGTGGTCGTGTTACAACTGGAGGGGGGATGGAGAGAGTGTAAGCATAATACCCCCACTTACCCATCATGTCCATGCATCCCCTGATATCGAGCTCACAATTATTGTTTTATTTCAGTAGTTTCATCCAGGAGAGTGCACAGAAGAACCTTCCCTTCCAGACGGCAGTGGAGAACAACTCATAAGTGAAACGCTCCTACTCCAATCTGTCACATATTCTGAACTAATACTCATAGGGGGGGCGATGGCGACATCACCTATGTGAAAAGCTGGTGTGGATTCTCAAAACCTTGCGCTAGTACTATTGCATACAGTGCATGGCATCAGGAGATGAGAACCTACATGACAGCTCGCTCCCTTGACCTTCGCTGCTCAACGGAATCAGATCTGGATTTGACAATCATTTTCGCTTGCTCCCTTCCCTCGGTCACGGCTGAAATCGCGCTTGCTTGAGACAAGTACCGGGCTGAAGACATGGGAGAAGTCGAGTACCATCTAAGGCTCTTGGTGCAAGATACTGCAAAGAACTTTGAATATCGAATGGGTGCCATCTGGCTGTGGGGATGGAGGCTGGTGGTGGTAAGGTCGCGGGACCTCAGAGTAAGAATTTCCCTGCAATATCTATTATCTGTTATCCCATCTATCATCTGTTATCCTCATACTAAGACATTCTATTAGTGGATCAGCCTGATTGGGACTCTCCTTATTATCCTCGAGCAATAAGGATGCATATTGTCTGCCAGACAGGTGTCCTGGAACTCACGCACTCCTTCCTTGGCCACCCCTGGTGTGCCAGTGACTTGGACCAGGGAATCGCCTGGGGGGTCCAGGCATCACCGAGCATGGATAAACTGCTCGAGGTTGTCAAGCGAGAGTAGGTGTCGGGGGCAATTGGGTGACCCCAATATCTCATCGGGACAACCAGTGAGGGCATCTGAGCACTTTGTCCGGCGCCCTCCGACCCTCTCCTGCTCTCCGAAATCATCTTTTTAAATAAAGATGATGATATGCGGGCGTGGCTCCTTGCCAATTGGGGCAGACACCCCCTGGACCTAATGGTCCTGTAGCCAAGTCTAGGTGAGGGAGATGCCGAGGACTGGACCCCCAAGCCTGCTCATGGGAGATACCCTTTCTTCGAGCAACCTCTGGGATCACTGTGGGCAGGCCAGAGATATTGGGGAGGCCATGGTGGAGGAGGAAACAAAGGTGCAGGAGGTGCAGGAGGTGCAGGTGGCTGGTTCTGGGGAGGATACGGGTGAATTGGAGGAGGAGGAGGCGTTTGTCAAGGAGGATAATGAGGAGGACAAGTCTTAGGGGGACTCTAGTGAGTGACCAATCATGATTAGTGATGTAAGTTTCTAACCTAACCTCCTTTCAGTTAACTCAGGTAATCACCAATATAGGATGAAGAACTGGTTGAGGAAGCGGGCTCCTCGACGAGCCAGGACTCCCTGCCTCCAGGTGACACCAGGCCTTCTGGGCACTCAGACGTGGACAAGCATCGAATAATGCTTGCCCTTGTCCATGGGCAGCCCTAGTTGGCAGAGTTCCTGACTCCATCGCAGCCAACCAACCATGGTTGTGTCAATGGGTCCCTGGACAGCTCCCCTTCCCCCAATGCACCGATGGTGCCACCGACACCCATGACACCTCCTGCACCCCAGGCATCTTTGGTCAGCTCTAACCCCCGAGCTCCCATGATGGTTCTTTCAGTTCGTTCATCCCTGCCTGTGCCCCATCGAGGGATAAGAGTCCAGCAAGCCACAAAATAATTTTCCCCAGCTGTAGATTTTATTTTTTCTTAGGTAGAATTTTCTTAGGCCCTGTTCGGCATGTCAGCAAAATTGTGATTTTTCCACTTTAATGCTATTTTTTCACTATCAAAATTAATTTTAATTGGGCTGTGCTCGCCTTGCCACAATAATTGTCATTTTTTTTAATCATACCTCAACTTTTTTTGAATAGTGATATTTTATTGGACTATGATATAGGGTTATAGTATTTGATAGTTGCTTAAAGAAATTCAGATACTAAACCACATGCTATCAATACTGTGTATGATTATTATTTATCCATATTTCAACCTTTATCAATTGAAACTCTACCACCAGTCCAAAATAAGTGAAATAATAATTCAAAACAAACTGGAGAATAAATCAAATGGTATTAACACCAAAGATTTTGATTGCTGTTGCTCTTCCTGCGGAAGAGATAATTGCAAAAAGATATAATCCTGAACCCTGTCAGACTTCAAGACTTACTGGTCATGCCTATGTTAAGGAACTTCTTGCTATTGATGGTAATCCATGCAGAGTACATGAGATTTTAAGAATGTCAAGAGCAGTATTTCTCAAGTTATGTGATTGGCTGGAGGAGGCCAAATTCCTAAGGGATTCAAGAGCAGTAACAATTAAAAAGTAGGTGGCTATGTTTATTTGGATAGTAGGATATAATGCCTCAAGTAGGGATGTCCAAGTCCGTTTTCAGCATAGTCCGGATACTCTCAGTTGGTAAGAAATCAAAATCCCAACTACCAGTAACCCCAAATGGTGAAACTAATGAAAAGAAAATGTATAGATATTTCAACAAGGTATTGGACAGTCTGGTTACAATGCATACAACTCTAATAACTCTGCCGCCAAATGAATGTGCATGGGAGGTAGAACGAAACCCAAAATTCTTTCCATACTTTCAGGATGCCTTAGGAGCTATTGATGGTACCCACATTGCAGTCCACATACCAGCAGACCTTGCTATTCCCTACAGAAATAGAAAAGGAACATTGGCGCAAAATGTAATGACTGCTTGTTCTTTTGACATGAGGTTTTGTTATATGCTAGCAGGATGGGAAGGGTCAGCACACGATGGTACAGTCTTAAAGGATGCATTCCAGAAAGGTTTAAAAATTCCTGAAGGAAAATATTACCTGTGTGATGCTGGATATACTTTAAAGGATGGTTGTCTGACCCCTTACAGGGGGGTTAGATATCACCTAAGAGAGTAATACCAGTCTCGAAATAAGTAAGTCCACCTTTGCCAGTGATGTGAAGCATTCCCACCATTTTGAATCATCAAGCACTTAAGTCACTCATTAGTGTTAAAAATTAATAAAGACTAATCCAGTTAATAATACCTTTAGACCAACCAATAAGGAAGAACTTTTCAATGTTAGGCACTCACAATTGAGAAATGCTATTGAGCGAATATTTGGGATCATTAAACATCCATTTCCAATCCTCAAAGTGGCACCTGAATACCCAATGATCAGTCAAGTGAAGTTAGTACTTGCCTTGACTGCTGCCCACAACTTCATTAGCAACCAGGACAAGAATTATGAAGGAACTTTCACTCAGGCGAGATCAAGGGGACTTGAAAGTAGTGGTGGTATGGAAAATGATTGGGAGGATGAAGTCATAGGGAATAATGACACTGAGGATGACAATCTTGTATGAATTAGTGGGGATGTGGATATATCTGGTAAGTAATCATAGGATTTAATCAGTAAAACTGGAATCACAATGAGGACTAGTTCAAAAGGAATAAACAACTAATATGGAAAAGTGAACCACAGATATTCAGCGTGTTCAATTACATGCTGATGAAGAGAGTAGAATTGATGAATCTGAAGAGGATAGACCTTCCTTGAGAACTGAAGGTAGTCCAGGTCAGGAGATAGAGAGGGGAACTAATATTAGACATGAAAGCAACAATTGAATGGAGGTGAAAAGGGATGAGATTGCAGAAGCAATGTGGACTAACTATCAGTTGTATTTAAATTATGTTCTCAATAGAGGGTAGTGAACAATGCCTTCATAAATCAAAAATAGAATAAGGGACATAATTTATTATACTGTCACTAATTCTCAACTTGTTTAAGTATACTAGGACAAGACTATTGCTCTTGGTAACCACCAAATATTATTCAGAAAGGTGGTCCTGAAGCCAACTATCTTGAATTGCTTCATAAGCAACAATAGATAAGAATCCAACAGCATTTTCACGCTTCTGTAGAACAGCCACAAACTTTTCAATCTCAGTATCCAACAGCTTATCTCCTCCAACATAGAGCTCAAGAAACTTGGTAATAGCTAACTGTTGAACAGATGGCTCCTTGTCAACCTGCTGCCATACAGCTTCATTATAAAGATTTTCCATTACACCAACAAGAGCAACCTGTGAAGTCTTTACAGGGCGAACTCTTTTCTTCCTTAATGGTGTATCTTTAGCTTCTGTATCACCATTGTCATCAAACAGGACACAAGCACTCCTCACAAGAGGTCTCTGGTGATGGCTTGCATGGCTGAGACTAGAAGTCTGACCAGACTACTCAGTTGACACAGAAGTAGTAACTCTATAGTTAGGAGCTTGAATCTCTTGGATATCTTCCATATTTGAGCTTGGAAGGAGGGATTCTTTGGAGGTAGAGGGACTGAGAAGTAGTCCTGTATCGATATTTGTTGAATCTTGGCTGGATAGTTCAGCATCTGACATAATTACACCAGTACATGCAAACTGTCCAGTTGCAGAGATGCCAGCAAAAAGCTCTGCTATCTGATTATTGAGAGGAAAAGCCTTGTTACGATATCTGCCAGCTTCTTTATGTACCTAGATAAAAAGAAATACGTCAATATTAAGTGGAAGCATTTTACCTGAGGAATAATAAAAGGAGCTAATATCACCTACAGCCAAGTAAGATCTCCAGACTTTAGATGGGGCTGTTGTAATTCCTCTAACACTCTTCCAACTAAAGCCTGAGTTCATCTGAAGTGCTTTCACTATCTCAAACTCTTTTTTCAACTATTTTGCTCATGGTTAGTAGTTATTCATTCACATAGATTATGTTTTTGTAATTAGCAGAGAAGGAAAGAGAAAGGTTATAACTTACACTCAGTTCTTTACTTTTTGGATGAGCAACGGAGAAAGACTTATCCTCTGGATTCTCAACATAAGTTGCATTTAATGCAGCAACCAGGCTGGTCCATACAGACTTTTTGAAGTCATTCTCAATTCTCTCTGCACTGTCGACTCGATCCAACAAGTACTCAGCAAGAAATGTTTCTGTAGATAACACCCACAAACTATTTCCCATGGTTCTATTTGTACAGTCAGTATATGAAAATAGATCAAGGTAATTATTTATTGTGATATAGTAATTACAGTGCTTAGGAAAGTAGACAAATATTCCTACCATAAAACTGTAAAGGGAAACAAGGAGCAGAGAGAACTACATCTTAGTAGTAAAAAATCACAAGTATGAAATTGTTGAGCATCAGGCTACCAATCAGGTAGTATGTGAAGAAGGAAATAGATGAAGTGAATACCAGACAAGAAAGCCAGCTGACAAGAAGAGCAACAGATGAGAAAAGCAGCCAACAAGAAAAGCAGCCAACAATGGCAGCTAACAAGAAAAGCAGCCAACAAGAGTGCAGCCAACAAGAAGCAGCCAACAAGAATAGCAGCCAACAAGAATGGCAGCCAACAAGAATGGCAGCCAACAAGAATGGCAGCCAACAAGAATGGCAGCCAACAAGAATGGCAGCCAACAAGAATGGCAGCCAACAAGAATGGCAGCCAACAAGAATGGCAGCCAACAAGAATGGCAGCCAACAAGAATGGCAGCCAGATAGAGAATGGCAGCCAGTGAGAATGGCAGCCAGCGAGAATGGCAGCCAACGAGAAAGACAGTCAAAGAGGCAAGCAGTTTAGGAGAAGGGCAGCTAACAGGAGGTATGACTGATAATGAGTGGGGTTGCATGATAGGTAAGCAATAGAGTAGTTGTTTACCCACGATGAGAGCCCACTAAGAGGGTAGTGGGTGGTGCCAGCATTTGGTGAAGGGGGGAGTTGGTGATAGTTCTCTGTAGTCATGGATCACTGGGTGGTTTGTATGAGATAATATTGATAAAGTTGTTGGTTCACAAGTGATGTTGTTATGGGGAATGTTGACACAGGAAAAGAGTTTGAGAAAATATTATTATTACAAACAGTATACCCTTAAAAGTGAAAAGAGTAGTCACAATTAAGAAAATATTATTTATTTGATGTAAACCCTCTAGGTAACTTTTGTTTGGCAAAAGGGCAAGAAATTATGGCAAAAGAAAATTGAGTGTTACTAAGCAGCTATCTTTTCAGAAAAATGATATTTTTTTTTTTCAGAATTAATTCCATTTTCAGCTTTTATTGTGATTTTTTTTAATTGGGCATGCCAAACAGGGCCTAATTTTTTTTTTCTTTTTTTTTTTTTTGCTATCTGATTGCAGGTTTTATTTTTGTTTCCTATTTTGGGAATTTATTTAGTAGGTTTAACTAGTAGTTCTTAGCCTGTACTTGTTACCTACTAATGATACCCATTGATGCCCCCAGCGTCTCATTGCTAGATGTTTCGATCTCCAGTACCTAGTACAGTACAGTAGACTACAGTATATGATAATTGTGATAGCATTCAGCCCCCTTGCTTTGGCATCCGGTGTCACCTAGCATTGGCTGACCATCAGAGTCGATTATCTACTACAGTATTGACATTAGTGATGAGATGGACCGGGATTTGAAGTTGGTCTGGAATGGCCGGGCTACAACCCCTGTCCATCTCATCACTAACTTCAATGCCTGAGTAGGTCGGATTGCTTGAATCCAGCCTGTCAGGTGTTCAGCTATATTGACTCAACCCCAGGAGACGATTTCAGACACTTCTAGTGCTAGTTAGGCAATG
>ML120666.1:18718-32142 GCA_003788595.2 Choiromyces venosus 120613-1
TTGCATGATAGGTAAGCAATAGAGTAGTTGTTTACCCACGATGAGAGCCCACTAAGAGGGTAGTGGGTGGTGCCAGCATTTGGTGAAGGGGGGAGTTGGTGATAGTTCTCTGTAGTCATGCATCACTGGGTGGTTTGTATGAGATAATATTGATAAAGTTGTTGGTTTGCAAGTGATGTTGTTATGGGGAATGTTGACAAAGGAAAAGAGTTTGAGAAAATATTATTATTACAAAGAGTATACCCTTAAAAGTGAAAAAAGTAGTCACAATTAAGAAAATATTATTTATTTGATGTAAACCCTCCAGGTAACTTTTGTTTGGCAAAAAGGCAAAAATTATGGCAAAAAAAATTGAGTGTTACTAAGCAGCTATCTTTTCAGAAAAATGCTAATTTTTTTTTTCAGAATTAATTCCATTTTCAGCTTTTATTGTGATTTTTTTTAATTGGGCATGTCAAACAGGGCCTAATTTTTTTTTCTCTTTTTTTTTTTTGCTATCTGATTGCAGGTTTTATTTTTGTTTCCTATTTTGGGAATTTATTTAGTAGGTTTAACTAGTAGTTCTTAGCCTATACTTGTTAGCTACTAATGATACCCATTGATGCCCCCAGCGTCTCATTGCTAGATGTTTCGATCTCGAGTACCTAGTACAGTACAGTAGACTACAGTATATGATAATTGTGATAGCATTCAGCCCCCTTGCTTTGGCATCCGGTGTCACCTAGCATTGGCTGACCATCTGAGTCGATTATCTACTACAGTATTGACGTTAGTGATGAGATGGACCGGGATTTGAAGTTGGTCTGGAATGGCCGGGCTACAACCCCTGTCCATCTCATCACTAACTTCAATGCCTGTGTAGGTCGGATTGCTTGAATCCAGCCTGTCAGGTGTTCAGCTATATTGACTCAACCCCAGGAGACGATTTCAGACACTTCTAGTGCTAGTTAGGCAATGTGAGAATACCATAGTGCCAATAGTGTTGGTAAAAGATACCATTCTTGGCTAGATTTTATTAAGCCACCCACCCTAACACCCTCATTTTGTCCAATTTTTTCATGCTGGAGTCTTGAGTCCAATTGTGGTGGAGAATGCTTAGATTATTATGAACATAATGTTGAACACTCTGAAAACGTCATTTTGCAGGAAAATCTTTTGCTTAAATAATGAGTGATAGTCTGTGATCCTACAACCCCCCCAGAGCCCTGTGTATTCGACTTGACACGTCGTATATAATACGAGAAAACTATACAAACTTCTCATCTTCACGGAACTGTTGACATGATACCAATAGCCAGCGGTAACATATTTCTACATTACCGATGCCTCCTAGCATCCCAACTGTATGATGTCCCATGGCATCACTGTTGCGACAGCACAACATCCCATTGCATCACAGTCGTGACAGCATGACCTCCCATGGCATCACGGGCATGACACCGGTACTTGTACCCCGATCCATGCACCTTCTCCTGTGTACCTCCATATTCTCTTCTATAGGTCTCCCAACTCCAGCTACATCCTCCCACTGCCAAACCATTCCATCAAGTCATTCCAATTTCTACATGCACTAGCCTCTTGGGATAACCTCTGTGAACCTTATTTCTGACCAACCACTCAGGGGTGCTGGGGGGAGAAAGTTACAAACCAGTGTACATCTCTCTATATAGGGTTTCATGGCTGCTATACCTTTGGGACCGTGGTGCGAGATTTCTCAGGTTTCGAGAATTGGTATTCCAATTGGTTTACATCTGTTTCTGGAGCCTCTCCTCTGTGCAGATACTCATGATACTAGAACTGACCGTATTCTCAACAGACCACCTTATGCTCCACGATTCTAAATGCACCATATCATGCTACATCTTTCTCAACTCCCCTGGCATCGTACCAATAATGGGAAACTGGGAAACATCATGCGTCCCCCCTACCACCAAACACCCACCGGTATAAGACAAAGGCCTGGGAGCAAGGTGCTGGTAACAATTGATACTATGCTTTATCCTACAGTGAAGTCCCATGTCGATGGAGGGTCTGCCTCAATGAAGCTCTCTCAGCCCAAGGACAAGCAACCAAGGCTCAGGCCAAGGACTGATAGCAAAATGGAAGGCTGGTTTGATAAGGGAATATCCCTGACCCGGGAGGACCAGGTGACCTGTGAGAAGGCAAAGGAGAGGGGTGAGAAGGTGTTGCATGTTATTCAGTACAAGTAAGGTATGCAATAGCAGTCATGTAGTACATGTCGTAGAATACTCAAATAACACATTCTTAGGAAACATTATTGAAGTGTTCCTCAGTATAGATATTGAGACACACAATTCTTGTCCACACCTGACCAGCCTGCAAGCGCTATCCTTGGACCAATACCATGCGCCCAGCACCTCATGTCAGCAAGTCAATATTGGTGCAGGCAACCTGTATGTGGCCCTTGATCGCAACTATCGCCCCCTTCTTGTTTTATTTACCAATCCATGCTCTGCTATCTATGGTGAGGAGGTTGGGGCAAGGATTATAAACCAGGCTACAGACAACATTATTTAGTACTGTGAGATTGAGCCTCCGAGGCTTCCATGTAGCATAAGGTACAATCATATTGAGGATTGGCTCTTGCAAAATCCACGACACTATGCCTATCCGAACTCATACTGTGGGGTGTTCCATTGGGGCATTTGTGCACAACAGGGACATGAGGACCTAGGACTCGTTTTGACTAAGGATACCAACGACATCAGTTCAAATACACGTGGAGACCTATAAGCGCTCCTTGCCTCATTCCAGAATATCACAAAGCTTAAGCGGTTCCTTCTTGGGGCCATTGACAGGCCACAACGTGACACAATGCAGTCCATGGTTGAGGTATTACCCCATCACTTCCAGAATCTCTGGACCACTTATGACAACGAGTGCTTTTCCCTATGTGCGTGCCTCATCAACGTAGTAATGGAGCTGCACCTGGACCAGGGTGACCTGGACTGGATGATGAGTGTGCCATTGGGACAGTTTGAAGGGGCCAGGTTTTGCATATTCAATGTGGAATGGTGCTTCCACTTTCCCACAGGTTCGATAGCAGGCATCTGCAGTGGCAAGCTAATCCACTTTACAAGGATCTAGACTGGTTCCCGACTCTGCTTGGTTTCGACTATGTATGGGTCCCTGCTGCGGCATGTTTTCGGGAGTCAGACAGAGGCAGGTGCCAGTAGGGGGCAGACGCGCAAGTGGAAGCATGATTGCATGAATGGCAATGCTCTCCCTGATCTCCAGAATGAGGGTTCCAATTCTGAATCCTTTCTGAGAAATTAACTTACCTTATTTGTATGATGTGATGTATCTGCCCTCTGTTATGTTGGATTACCCTGGAGGGCATGTGGCTGTACAGGTATGTAAATATGTAGATTTGTGGCAGATCAGAATAAAAAAGATAATATGAGAACAATTGATAATGTAGCTAGGAACAACGTTCCTAAGCCTATTGTGATGTGTAACTAATATTCATGAAATAAGCTTCTAATTTGCACAAGTGTCATGATACAATGTGAAGTTTCATGATGTCCCATGAAGGGGAAGTAGGTTATGTTACAACAGAGAGGATGAGTTGATCTGATAAGATGGGGTAATACAAGGCATCAAGCTACAAGTGCTAAGCCTGTTTGGATACTAGTTACAGTTCACCATGTGCAAACCCCTTGACCCAGTATTCCACTGATACGCATCAAGATCAACACTATACAGTACTCCAGTATCTCATAATATATACAGGACCCTCGAGATTGACTAGGTAGACTTTCACCATGGCTGTTAAATGTCCATTTTGTCGCCGAAGGTATGTCCAGGCAGGCACATATGAGAAACACCTACAAACTGCGCATGCAAATCTGGACATCGTACTTACCTCCACTATATGACATGTACCTTCTGTGAGTGCTATTAATGATACCAAAACAGATCTATTCCTCACCCCAGAGGTAAACGATGAGAACGAATGGCCAGATTCAGACTATGAATCTAATCCGGACCCCACTGGATGGGATGCCAACACATTGAATGATGATGTCATGCATGAGTCTGATGCTGAAGTACTCAACCACAACACCTCCATGATGGCCTGCAGACAATCCCATTGCCCAGGCACCAGGGAAGCGATTGGAGACGTGAGCGGGTTTGCGGATGAACACTATACTCTGTGCCAGGATCCATGGGTTCCGTTTGCCAATGCTCATGATTTCAAACTTGCATCTTGGTTCATTCAGAGCAAAGTCTGGAAGTCTCGAATCAATGAATTCTTTTCCAGTCATCTAGGTAGTTCTGCGTCAGTCGGCTATAGTTCAATGCACATGCTGGAGAATCATCTCCCGTCATTGGACCCCTGCAGTCCTTATCTACAATGGTTCAAAGGTGAAGTTGACGATGGGAAGAGAACGCAGCATTTCTTCTATTGGAATGTCCTTGACTGTGTCAGATACCTTCTTCGGCAGATAGCATACAGGGAGTTACTTGGTCTACACACCATGGCATGTATATGACCAGAATGGGCATAGGATATATGCCGAAATGCATATGGCGGACTGGTGGTGGGATGTCCAAGTACGGTACAACCTGCTTTGCAACCTCCTTCATCAGGGCACTGGCTAATGGTTTATAGGATACACTTCCACGTGGTGCAACTCTGGTTTGAATAATTGGAACGTCCAATCAGACCCATCTTACCAACCTCTAAGATGAAAAGAAAGCATAGCCTGTCTATATTACAACCAGAAATCTCCTATCGACTAGGCGTAATAGACCTGCATCAATGGCAGTTCTCCTTCTTACACTATTGTCCGTCCCGCCCAAGTTCCCACAGTCCTCTTCAGCAGACAACCTGCAGAGACAAATCAATGCCGACATACTACAAGGCATATTTGAACTCATACTATCACCCTTGCAAGATGCAGTGCTTGATGGTGTCTCAATTGACTGTGCAGACAGTAAGGTCTGGCAGTGCTTCCCTATTTTGTCCACATAGGTTACAGACCATATGGAAAACGTTGAACTACCCGCAGTAAAATCCAACACCTGCCCAAAATGTGAGGTGGTGCCTGATGCATTGGGAACCGATGGCCAGGAGACGTATCAGACGTATGATTATGCCACATACAAACGTCTCAAACATGAAAATGAGCATCGATTGACAGACTCTGGGTCGGGAGACATGAATAACACATTTGATGCACTTGGTATCAAGATGGCATGGAATGTTTTTCATGGGCTTCAATGGGTTTCAGCACCCGATCTGCACAAGCTAGATTTGCTCCATACAGTTTATTTGGGATTATTCAAGCATATGATGGACTGGGTTCAGGGATTCCTCAAGACACGTGCCTGACTGCAGCCTTTTGACGCAATCTAGAAGGCTTTACCACTATACCCGGGATTCCTTGTGCCCAAAAAAGCATACCACTAGGTTACCCAGTAGCAAGCAAAAGAGATGAGGAACCTGGAGTGTTGTCTTTTGGGAGTTCTCACCATGGCATTCAGGGAGGCTGAGAGTACGCAAGGATTGCCATTCAAATGCCCACTCACCTGCATCAGGTCATTACTCGATTTCACTTTGATGGCCCAATATTGAAGCCATACACCTGAGACCTCAGATTATAAGGAACAATATCTGAATCGGCTTCATGATGTGAAAGATATCTTCTTGGAGTTTCAAATATCAAAGAGGACATGGGCAAAGGTTGACGAGCAACAAAGGGAGCTACAACATCAGAGAACATGAATAAACCAATGTGTTGCGAAATCCAACTGCCATCAGGTACGGGAGCAGGAGTGTGAAGAAGAGATCGACCAACGTATGGAACTAATCCATCCAGAATCTCATTTCAACTTCATTAAGATGCATCTACTAAGTCATTTTCAGGGTCACATATACCAGTTTGGCAACATTCAGATGTATTCTACAGAGTTTGTTAAGCTTGCAAATAAGGAACAAATCAAGGAGGGGTGGCGGCATTTAAATAAAAACAATGCTGCAAGACAGGTCCTGCACAGCTATGGTCACTAGCATGCAATCTGAATGAGACTATTGAACCCGGATTCCCTTCAACATCGTGGGGCTGATCTCCCTACCGATGTCGTGGAACATTTAGATAAAACAAATTACGTATCCACGCTAGTTACCAATCGTAAGCTCCTGAAGGGGTGTCATGATGATGTTTCTGATATGATGGATTTTTGCGAGGTCTTGGGTATCGCACCAGAGAGCATCTGTCAGGAATTGATTCGATATAGCTGTAATAGCCTGCACACCGAGCACTGCCTTCCTGAAGATCCTGCCATACTTCGATTCCTTCCAGTGGAACTACTAACACAACTTGAAATCCCCATTCTAGCGTTCCAGGAAACTGACATTTATTAGATCCAAAGAGCACGCTCTACTGGTACCCGACTCTTTAGGAACCACGCAAGTCGCAATGATTGGGTTTGGGTACAGATGGGTGGCGAGCATATGTATAGTCTGCTCTGGGGCTGTCTTCTCGGGAAGCTCCTGGCACTCTTTAAAATCAGAGACTACATGCACGAGGACACACTTCATAGGCTTACATGTATCCAAGTATTGAATGCGGTTAACTTAGGATGCATATCCGACATCCATGGCCTTGTCACGGTACAGTTAAGGGAATATGCATGAGAGTTTACTATAGTAGACATAGGGACATTCTTAGGCCTCGCACACCTCATCCCGGAGACAGAGCACCGAAGGCCTGTCAACAGCCATATTGATTTAAGGAGATTTAAGGAGATTTATTGAGAGGTCATGAGATCAGACAGTCGGGCGACAACTGTTAGCTTGGGCAAGTATTCTGCATTGAGGATGGTTGAATGGCATGGAGAATATTATAGCATCTTTCATTGCAACCTGTATATTGAAACCTTTATGTAGAAACCAATTAATAGAAACTAAATAATAGATACAACAAAAAGTACACGATGTAGAAAATTACGGTGGGCGATTGGTCAGTCCTTGAGATTAGGACCCTGATGACACCACACTGTGAAACGTCATGGGTCCTGATGTTGCGATGATGCTGTGGGACATCGTGGATCCCGACGTCAGTAGGACGGAGTGAAGAAACCAGACAGATTGCGACAAATAACCATAACGCCCCGTGGCCTCACAGTGAAGAACCAACAATAGTGACGCGTCAGCATGCTGGGAAGGTTCTGTGCAGGGATGGGGACATTGGGGGATGGAAGGCATCTGTGGTGGATGTTCGAATGGAGTTATAGCATTGCAATGAGAGATGGAAGGAATGTAATGAAGGCCGCCCCTGTGTGGCCATGCCCAGTGGTACTCCCATGAGGCAGTGGCCATAGCCAGCCGTCAGGATATGGGGAAGAAGCTGCAACAGAGATGCAGATGTCCAGGGGTCATGAGGATGTCAACCCAATGTCAGCTAGTGTCCATGCGACACAGGATATACCAGGCACAATGTTGTGTTGCTACACATATCATGATACATAGGGCACAACAGGGGGTTGCAATGGAACCCAGGATGCACCAGGTGCACTGGGTGCATGAGAAATGCGGTGTGTGTCAGGACGTGACGCCTATACATCTGACGCGGGGTTTTTTTGCTGATGAATTAGCCTATAAAATTGAAAGAAACTCTTTAATCTCAGGCATGTATCAGCCAGAAACTGTATAGAAAGAAATTTGAGAAACTTGCAAAGCAGATTCAAAATTCTTAAAAGTGCTACAGCATATGATGGTGAATCTTTGGCAGTACTATTCAATGCAATATGCTGTATGCATAATATGATTTGCTGTGATGGAATTCCAATCAATGAGAGAGGATTATGTTGATCTCCTAAGAAACAAAGATTTCAACTTGCAATTGCACAAGTCCCAAGACCTGTACTGAGTGCAAGACACATGAAGGAAAGAGGAGAGGAGTTAAGAGATGAAATCACTGAGGAGATGTGGAGGAGCTACCAAATTATTATGAGATCAAGGCATTTTGCTAGAGGGGAAGTTGATTAATGTACATAGGTAAAAGTAGTTCTAATTAGTCAACTTATTTCTGCTGAATAGCCAACTATATTGTTCTCCTCAGCCAACCTTACTGAAGCTCTGCTGATGGACCCACAAAAGTAATACAATGAATAGGACTATTTTCTAAGAGATCAATTGCCTCAGCAACCTCACTTTCAGTAAACTTTCCATCCTTGTACATCTCAATCAAGACAGCAAGTGCCTCCTAATATTGTTGAAACCTATCTTGGAGAAGTGCATACTGAGGAGGGATAAGAGGTTGGGGTAAATCATCAAGCAAGTTGATAGAACAAGTGTTGTCTGAGTCCTGACACTTAGGTTTGTTGGCTTGAGTTTCCGCAATAAAACCAGACACTTCCTTGAAATTCTGGTTGGTAAGTGCAGAGAATGATACATTACTCACTTCAACAGATCAAGATCTATTCTGTTTTGACTTGGTATTTATCTGTGGAATTGATCTATTGGTTAGAAGTGACTGCTGAGTACTGACTGGAGATCCCAATCTACCGTTACTTCTACTTGATACCATACTATCATCTTCTAAGTTAAGGGGGTGATTGGCTCGCCACAATTTCAAATTTTGGGCATCTCAAATTGCAATTTCAAATTCTGAGGTGTATGGCACACTGAAAATTTGAAATGCCAGTATTTCTTGGCATGTTTTTTGTTGGTATAAAGTCAGATTATGTAATAATAAAAAAGAAATACCCCCCTTTTAAGTAAACAAAAATACTACATCACCCATACATCTGCAAGGAGCTTGTCAAAATTCAACAAACTACCTTTACAAACTTTAAAAAAAATTACAATAGCTTCCAACATATCTACATGACAAGCAAAAGCCTTATAGACTACAACAGCTGACAAAATTCTAATCACATCTATGCTTCACCAATGCTGCAAGGGTCGAAAACTGGATAATGGCTTCAAGAAAGATGTTTGGTTAGAGATACTTTCTGAGTTCAATAGAGAAAGTAAAGAAGGGAGCCTGGCAATTGGGCAGATTAAATCCCAATCAGCTACTGTAAGAATCATTCTAGGAAATAAATATTTGATGCTATGGAGCAAGTATACTAATACAGATATTAGCATAAAAAAAATTGGAAAACATTCAACCACCTTCTAAACTCTTCTGGCTTTGGCTGGAATAATAGTAGTGAAGTTGTAACTGCTACTGATAGTGTATGGAATGATTATATAAAGGTATGAGCACCCAAAAAATAAGAAAGAAAGACTATAGCTTCTACCTTACAAGAACTAACCATTAAAAATATGTAGAACCACCCAGGTGCAGTGTTGTTCAGGCAGAAAGCACTGGACAACTATGAAGAGCTTAATGAAATATTTTGCAATACAACTGCCACAGGAGTTAATGCAATAATTCCAGCATCCTCACAATTGCCTAGAAGAGGCTGTCAGCTTGGCTATCAAACTACTCAGGATAGTCAGGATGAGTCCAGCAATTCGGGATTGCAACCTAATCCTGACTGGTTTGAAGGAGAAATATCTTACTACAGGGAAAGATATTCGGATATTGGACAGCCCAGTGGGGGAGGAAATTGGAGGAATAGTGGAAGGGTGGAAAGTTTCGAAAATGATAGATATGGTGGAGATGGTGGAGATAGTGGGGATTGTGGGGTTGATAGGAGGGATGGAATGGGTAGAGATAGTAGGGGTAGTAGGAGTAGAGGTGGTAGAAGTGGTGGGGTTGATAGAATCAGTGGAGTTGGTGGAGTTGGTTATGATGGTGGTAGTAGAGGTAATGTTGGTATTGGTGGTATCAGTATTGACGGCGTTGGTATTGGTGGTGTTGGTAGTGTTGGTATCAGTATTGGTAGTGATGGGATTGGTGGAGTTGGTGGAGTTGGTGCTGGTACTGATGGAAATGGTGAATGTGATGGAGATGGTGGAGACCATTGGGATACCAATGAGGACGGAACAGAGTATGCTAGTCAGTGGTCAGGATCTGATGTACCTTATGAGGTTGAAGACAATAGCTAGGTACTTGACTCAGCTTATTTAGATCAGCTCCAAACTACAACCACTCCAAAGAGATCAAAAAAAGTGTTAACTTCCTCTCAATTAGCAAATCAGGAGTTAGAGAAAATTACAGGAATGGCTGGTGAGGTAAAAGAGGGGATGATGGGATTAATTAATAATATATTAGCAAGGGGATATGGTAAGCATGCTCAGAGTATCCATGAGGGTGACAGTAGATCATCAAAAGAAGATGGTAATATAAATCAAGAAGGATTTAAATCCTCAAAGCTAACAAATGTTCCTTTGGAATTTAGACCCTATGCTGAGTGTTTAGAAGTAGTTAATTCAATGTATGTAGTAGGAGAACTTACAATGGCAGAGGCAAAGGTAGTAATATCTGTATTTAAGGAGAGTCCAATCGAGTGTGTTACATTCATGGTTCTTTCTAAAGATTTCAAGATCGAGTAGATAAAGAATGCTATCAACTCACAAACTTCTGGTATAAGTCAGGTATGATTTTTTTGTATTATTTATAAAAGTATACATAGTACTAGTCACGTTTATATTTTATTGCAATTATTCTCGCTCAAATCTCCTCTCCTCCATAATTCTCTGATAACTCTCCCATATATCTGCAGCAATTATATCTCTCAGCTCTTCTCCTTGTTTTTTTCGCTGAGTAGAATTTAGGACTGATGGCGTTACTTGTGCAGCTACCTCTTGACCTGCTCGCTTGGCTTCCGTAAGAGTAGGTCCCTGCTTGGAGGCTAGGATAGCATCAAGGGCAACTATATTGTGCAGGCAACACACCCCGTTAAAAATTGCCGCTGTAGTGATTGCACCATAATTGGATGCTTGCTTGAGTATCTTAAATCTTGTTTTGAGAATACCAAGAGTCCTCTCAATGCAATTCCTTGCGGAAGCATGATGGAGATTAAATAACTCTTTAGCATTTTGAGGTTTTTTAGAAATTAATATAGAGTTAGTATTAGGACAGTAAAATTAGGATGATCATTATAAAGGAGACTTACGCCTGATTCCCAATTATTTGCTCTCTCAAATGATAGTGAACACCCCAGTAGGATGTAAGGTATTCAGGTGATATTCCGTATCTGACATCTGCTAAGTAGAATTTTCCACTTGGAATTTAAAAGCCTTTATCACAGGCATCAGCTAGGACTTGTGAGTCATGAGCAGATCCCTCCCATCCTGATAAAACAAATAGAATCTTGCAGTCAAAACTGCAGGCAATAAATACATTTTGGGCAGTAAAGCCCTTCCTTGTTCTATTAGCTGGAGCATCTGCTGCAGATACATTCAATGGAATCAAAGACCCATCAATTGCTCCGATACAATTCCTGAAAAAGAGGAAGAATTTTGGATTAGTTAAAATCTCTGGTGGTACACCATCAAGGTCTGTATTACTGGCTGTTGGAATCTGGATAAACTCTGGCGCTAGCTGGTTTATTGCATCCAAAACATCTTTAAATAGCCGACTAATAGTTTCGGGAGAGTGTTGCTAGTAACAACGTTCACCATAACCGCTCTTTCCTCACCACCGTCAAGAGCGTAAAGATGTAAAACAGACGTTAAAGAATAAACGAAAAAACAAGAAAAGTTGGTCCGACCTGACGAGGAGGCGATCCAACACAAACATACTCACAAGCCGTCCACAGTCAATAATGAACGGAGTAAATCAAAAATGAAAAAAATTTTTAACTCTAAAGCGAATGAATGCGCAAACAGACCTCTGCACTGTAAATAGATTGTCGTTATAGATTGCTGCACTAACTCACTTGGCTTCACTCCCCCGCTCATAAAAAATTAAACTATGTTCACTTAGGTTAAGGTCGTAAACAAAAACAAAACAAAACTTTGTAAGCCTCTTCACAGTTTATGTTGTCAATCAGGCCGGTACATACGATTAAATAGTTGTTGGAAACGAAGTTTGAGAACCCAACACTCACTTACAGCCCCTCGTATGATCGACACTAAAGCGTTAGAAAAAAAAGCAGTTCACTACCACACTAACTATATCCACAGTTTGTTCTTAAGAGCTTCTTTATTCACACGTTTTCAGAATACAGAAGGGATGGGGGAGGGAGGGTTGAGTCAGTGAACTCCTCTTTTGACCTTCTTAGTCTACGATCTATGATATAAGGAGGTATGGGTGAGTTTGTACCATGGGATCGTGTCGGAGTTTGGGGTGATAGTTTGAGGTCGGAGGGAGTAGTTGTTCTCCGGTAGAGATTTAAAAGATTGATGGGGTACACGATTTTTGGCGTTTGGTCCTTGAGTGTAGTGGTAGGTGTCGGTTTTATAGGGTGGTGAGACCAGGTCACCCGGTCACCATCGCCCCACACCATCCGCACTATTTTCTAATTCGAGTTAGACGTGGCAGGTAGAGGACGCGATGGATGGATCGGGATGGTATGGACTCAGTTGGCGATCTAGAACTATCGATGGGGAGGAATGGGGGGGGGAAGAGTGGGGTGGGGGGGGACCTAACCTGAGGGCATAATAGAACCTATTCTCTCTTAACAGAGTCCTGCAACCTGAAAGGATGATTCTACCTCTGCCCTCTTTTGTTGTCGATTTTGGTTGCGCGATGACCCTCTCCGTTGGAACTGTAAGACTCTGTTAAGAGAGCATAGATTCCACCACTAACCGAGCGGTGTTAAAGTTTAAAACCCGTAGAGTTTAACGTTAAACTTTAATGACGCCCCATTTTAAAGTTTAACACTTAAAGTTTAAAGGTACTCGGTTCGTCCATGTCTTAACACTCTTAATCTTTAACTGTTTTACTCCGAGTTGATTTAAATTAATACCTCTCCTTAATCCCGAATCTTCCTTTTTTATAAGAGATGGTTAAGTGGTTATTACTGTGACATGGTATGGGGTAGATGTTTCCATTAAGGATTGTTAATGCTCGTTATTGTTAACTGTTTTGTGGACATGTTGTTTTCGTTGTTGGTGTTTGAGTTGTTTTTCTCGGTGATCTTAGAGGTTTTCCCGTGTAATGAGGCCGGTCCTTTGGTACGTACTACTTTATTTACTCTAGTTACTCTGTCGCCTCTATGAGCTCGAACCATGATGACGTGATGTTCGTTAACAACGTGAGAGTAGTGAAGTTTCTCTTTCTATACTCGTCGGTGGATATGCTGTTGATGTTGGTTTCGTGTGTAGAGTCTACTCACCGGTCGTCATATGACGACTCGACGATCGGAGATGAGTACTCTCCGCATAAGACCTTACGGAAGTGTACGGTGACCTTCAAAAAGCTAGTAACCGCTCAAACAATTCTCTTTTCCCAGAAGAATTTCTGAGAACCATATGATGATAACTCGTGGCCGAGGTGTAAAAACACAAGTAGCAGTGTAGCCCAAGGACGGTCGCCCATCGTGTCCTCGCTAAG
>ML120667.1:0-36844 GCA_003788595.2 Choiromyces venosus 120613-1
GTCTGGAGGAGGGCACATATATCACGTAGTGGGAGGTTCTCTGTTATCGCCAAGATGAGCTCATTAGGTAGAGAGAGGAATTCTCGCATTGTAGATTGTTTGATTTTCAATATTTCAACTTTTGGCAACGTTCAAAAAATGTGAGTGAGTGGGTATAATGTGATTGTAGTGATAATTCTAGGAGTGATACTTAGGTAGAAAGTATCATAGGTTTTATTTATATACTAAACTAACAACCCCTTTGATATCCAATAATAGTAGGCCCAAAAGATGACTTTATAGTTGAGATTTGATATGGTCCACATATTAGAAACATAGAATATCTTGCTAGCCTTGTTTTTCATGCAACCTTTAAAGAAACCTAGTCTATACAAAGGAAATACATGATGAATTCCCAATTTGCCTCTCTGGAATTTCTTTTCCAAATACTCAATCATACAACACATATCTTTCCTCTATACTATATAGAAATCATGAAAAATCATTTAGAGGATTCAGATAAATGTGACTACAAAACTAATCATAAGATAATAAGAGAGTAACTTGAGATCCAAGAAGAGAGCAACGATATGGATATCACCGGTGAATAGGCCCTGAGTCTCACTATAGTATGCTATCTACTAGTAGTGAAGCAAGTGAGCATGATTATAGTATAATAACTTCAAAATAAATCAATAGTTAACTTACAAGCCTTGATCCTACAGCTAAAGATACTACTATCAAGCTACTCACTTAATATTATCTCCCTATTATCTCAGATCTCGTATTGCCTACTTGGCTACATGAGTAAATACGTACTATAGTTTTACTGGTAATAAACTAACAATTTGTTCACTTAGGACCTAGCAAAAAAGAAAATATGGTAAAATTTTGTAACAAATTTTTACTTTTTTTAAGGAAAATACAATGAGGAGAAAGATTCCAAAACAAAAGAGAAACTTTTATGAAAATATACTGCACTGGTTATTATGATATAGAAAAGTACATTTTCAGGAAAGAAATAAAAGTGTTATAGATTCACTAGTATCCAATATTATATGTGTTATAATATGATCTGTACTTAGCTGAGTAATAAGATCATAGTATTAATAAGTACAATAGATGAACTGATGGATGTTAACTATAAACAATGAATGTAGTAAGTTTTAAGAGAGTCTTCAGGAGGTGAGGTGACAAAGGTTAGTCCTCCAGACTTTAAGTCTATAAAGCTTTTATAAGACTAAAGATATAAAGTTAGGAACCAAAGAAGTAGTAATTCAACCAGGTATATTTAAGAATGACTGCTTGCTAAAGTCTACTGTTCTAAATATCAGGTTTAGTAGGCTCTTTAAATACATCCTTGTTTACTCTGTATGGTATAATAAAAAGATAAAGATCATATTAAGTGATGTATCTTTGAAACCAATATCATATCAAACAATAAGCATAAAAAAAAATAGTATCAAACAATACAACTTGAAACCAAACATAAAACAAATGTTATATCAAATAATAAACATAAAACAAAGATAGTATTAAATGATATATCTTGAAACCAAACATAAAACTAATAGTATATTAAACAACAAATATAAAATAAAGATATTATCAAATAATATATCCAGAAACCAAATATAAAACCAATCTCTTATCAAATGATAAACACAAAATAAAAATAGTAAACAGAGTACCTGTACCTATTATATTCCCTAAAATAAAATACTTTTCTCATGAAACAATCCAAAAACAAAACCAAAAGAAATCTAAAATGTCTCCAGTACATCATCTATTGCTTCATCCTTACTATTAGTTGACTTAAAGTTACTATCAAGGTGCAGTAAAAAAATATCTCTCCTTAGTCAGAATCATCAGTGCCCATCAGTGAACCCTTGGCTTTTCTGTTGTCACTTCACCCTCATAAATCCCAATCATACTAAGGACCTATCTTATTGTTTGTCCTCTCTATTTTCACTCCATTATACCTCCATAAGTTCCATCACATTTTGATGTTCTTTAATTGGTTCCTAACTATTCCTTAAAAGTAGGTAACCTTGGTATTTCTCTCACAATTGATCTTCCCCAATCCTTATATCATGATCCAGAATTTCTTCCAGGTCTCATTGTTCTATATTGCCAATAAAGATAGCTGCAGGTTGCTCGAGACATCAATGTAGAAATCTCTTATCATCTATTACATAGTATTATTTGGTGAAAGACTTCAATTTGCTTACAGTAAATTCTACCATTGAGTTTTACTGTATTATTCTAAGTATCTTTATTGTATTTGAGGTTCCTGAATGGTCTTCACCAATGAGGTTGTAGTATCCTGCTATGACCTAAGTCAGTTGCAAATTAGGTTCCAAAGATCATAATATACTGCCTAAAGAAATTGAGATCTAGTACCTTCCTTATTCTTTAGCCTTTTTAATACTTGAGAAAGAGGCTAACTTAAAGCTTTAGAAGGTAATATTTTGGAAAGATTAGTGATGGTTGATAAATTTATTGAAGGCAGGAACTAATGTATCTAAGAACTTAAGTATTGGAAGGAATAGGTACTCCTTTCCAAAGACTACTTGTATATATCAGTGAAAGTTCATATTTGCCCCCTATAGCTCAAGAGGCATGTGAGCAATAGGGGGCCAAATTATGAAACTTAGTTGTTGTACCTTTAGTTAATGACCCCACAAGTCCTGATAAAATCAGGACTTACAGGGTCATTTTTCTGGTCTTCCATTCACTCCATATTGTTGTTCAATTTGGACACACAGCATCCTGAATATGCTGTTACACAATCTATTTCCACTTTGATGCATCTTTTATAGTTTATCTGATCTCACCTTTAGCTTCCAGTATTGTTCCATCATGGACTTTTGCCTCATGAGAATTTCCCATTTCACAATAGTTCAAATGAATCTTTTCTTATCTTTCAGCATTATTACTACTACCCAGATCTTTTAAGTTTACTTACTTCATCTTTCTATCATTTTTATAATAGGTCTTGTCTCCAATACATTGCTAGACATCCTTTCTGTACTCTCCATTTCTCATACTTGCCTACTTCTTTCATTCTACATAATATTCTTCCATTCAAACACTTTCTACTCTTGCACATATTGTTTTGAATGTATTTTGTCATATCTGCACCTTTTCCCATAATATTATTGCATGATACAAGAGGTTTTTCTTAATTCTCCTACTTCTCTGTGTAGTAAAAGCTAATATATTGTTAGTGTTATTGTTAGGTAGTCTAGTTTATTATTTCATTGCTTCTCCACTACAACATAGTCTTAGTATCACTTCTTTCTTATTACTATACACTCATGTTTGATCCATGGTGAATATACACTTTGTTTCATTTCTACTTAACCAGTCTACAGTAGTTTGATCTCTTCATAATGTATAAAATAGATTTTTCCATAGAATTTCCTGAGATATTTTAATTAATAGATGAAATCTATACATTGATACATTATTAAATTGTATAGATATATTCTATCTCAAGCAAGACTCTATTCATCATGATCAGACACTACAACAATCATATCAATACCTTGAGTAGTCTCAAAATGAAAATTATTCTCTAGCTTGCTTTCTTCATCACCAGATACCTCCAGCTGCAGATATGCTTCAGCTTCTCTTCTCTCTCCTCCAGAGGACTACAAGATTCCTCATCTTGAATAATGCTACTATCATGCAACATGTGCTTAATCTATTTCTTTGTATCATCAACCAACTTCTTTCTTACATCCAGTACTAGTGGTAATTGTTGCCAGGTTGTGCACCACCAAAGATAAACATTTTAATTTTATTGATAAGAATTATGAGCTTTTGTATGCTGTATTTGTACTTTTAAGAAATGTTTACTAACTTTAAGCTTCAAGAACAGAGAAATTTGGAGGTTGAATAAATGATCTAGAACTCTATGCCTTCAATGTATCCTACATATATGCCATTGTAGGACATATTACCATATTATTAATGTGATTCAAAAATGTTTTATTAGTCCTCCTATGCATTTTTGTATTCCTGAACTACTTATGGTACAAGAGTTTGGCTAACTTGGGAGCAGCAAACTGGAAGCCATATTCCTGATTTCAATAGTCTCTTCCTGTCTCATTAGCAATGATATGAAATTGAAATAACCTCTTATTTACTTAGATGGTATGTAAATTGATTATTTGCAAGGAAATAGGCAACCTTTGCTTTTATTGCAACTGTTTGTTTATGTACAAAGTTATAAAGGTCCTGGACAGTATTTCTAGTCCCAGAAACCAGGTGTGACCTGGTACTAGATAGCTGGAATTTCAACTAAATGTATATAATTAACTGATTTAAGTCTTAAATAGGATATTCTTGATGTTCATAGTACTTACAAATGTTATTACTCACTTTCTCACTAATTTCCCAACCTAACTTAGTAGCTACCTTTCTCTAGTAGCTCTCTAGTAGTTTATTGTTTTCAGTTGGCTTTACAAAGGGATTGACAAACTAGGTATGATACCATAACATATTTGCCACATTCTTAAAAATAATCCTTCCACCACCTTAGAAGTAGTTAGTCTTCCCTGACAGTCAAGTGACTGGATCTACAATATCTGACACAGGAAAGTCAGGTTCAACTGTACAGTGTCCTGAATATATCAAGAACATTCATGGTTGTTCAATGGTAGTGGGTAAAATATAGAGTATATAAACTCTGAGATGGCTAGAATATAACTGCATGAAAGGCTCTTGTGATGAAAGCACCTGTGAAGAGCTACTCAGAACCAATGATAGTAAGTTCTTTATGTAACTTTTGTTTTTTTTTTCTTTTTCAGATATTCATTGTTAAGATATAAGAACATATATGGAGCCATAAAGCTATGTATCCTCCATCTCCACTACACCTCCAGTCATTGAAATTTATTCCCTATTTTGGAACAACTCATCACCAAGAAAATGTCATGACTTTTTCTTCCTGCCCTCTACCTAGGGGAGACAGGAGAACATACTTTCTATCTCTTCTTTGCCTTTTGGCATTGTATGCTTGCTTCTCCCTTGAGGTCTACCCTCCTAGGACTATCTATTCCCTTCTCCCAGCTTAAGCATCTCATGATATTGGTTACCTCCCTTACTCCACATTTGCTTCCCCTCCCTTATCGATCACTATGGTTGGAACTACTCAGTCAGTCATTCTACAGACAGCCAGGAACACTGTTCACAGTATGAGGAAACATTCCAATAGGTCATAGTCAATTTCTCTATTCTTTTCTTTTACTAGAGGCTGTGTAGTCAGACATGAATATATTATCTGATAGTAGCTCCCACCTTCTGAGCTGTTTCCTCCATTCTTCCCCCTCATCGATGATTGGCTAGCAACCTACTTGTACTATACCCCTTTTCTGTTATGGGGGTGCCTGGGATCAAGAAGGAAGGACAAGAAGGACAGGAGGAAGTCCAAGGTACGCGACCAAGGCAAGAAAGATTCAAGAGGGTAAGAGCAAGAGAGTGAAAGATAGGATTCATGCTTGGAGGAAAAGCAACACTGGAAAGATGACAACTTTTCAATATTTGTGATGAATACAAGAGGTTGCATGAAGAGAGAATACAATCGCTCTTCACGTCCTTATAAACAAAATCCAAACTGCAAATAAATACAACAACCTAAACCCTGACACTCACAACTTAACACAGTCACCCAACCCCAACCTATATGACAACTGCCAACTTTGCTAACCATCTCACATCCCACCTACCAGATACACATGATAGTAAGGGCCAACTAAAACTACACTAAAGGCTACCTCCAACAAAGGTAACATAATAAACCTGTTATCTCAATAGCCCTCTCCCCGTATCTCATCTCTTCTAGCAATCATGTTATTTCCCATAACATTTTCTCTTCCCCATTGCCTTCCTACCTCTGGGATCCCCCCCAGTAGTGATGCCTCTCTCATATCACAAGAGACTACATGCGAGATACAGTAATATGGTAGGTCAGCTTTGGAACTACACCAACTGCTACCTTACCACCACCCACCCACTCATTGGCTAGCAACCTTCTGCCATCTACCCAGCTAGCATCTTACTGCTCTTATTCCCCCCTTCTGTTCTGGTGGGTTTCAGGTCCTCTTCACTCCTACCACACTAGTAACATAGTACCTAGTCTCCTCATGGTCCCCTGGCTTGGGCTATATGCTTACAGATAATATTATCTAACTTTTGCTAGGGCTTGCAACCATAAGTCGAGTTTGGTTTTTACTTTAGGTTTCAGTGTATTAGGTTTCTTTGCTAGGTGCACTGTCACGAGTCTGGTTTTCTTAGTTACTGTGACATGTTGGTGGGATTTCATATTTTGTAGTTTATGAGAGTGTTACTTGTTAGGATAGTTTTTTCAACCAGGTCTTCAGGCCATAGTTTTTCTATTGCTTTCCAGGACCTGGTCCAGGGTGGAGAGTTTTTGATGCAATCACTATTGTGGCTACATGTGGATTTTTTACCTTAAAGAAATTAAATAATCAAATAAAAAAAAAAAAAAGAGCAATAAAGCTATAGAACAAAGTCCTCTACTATGGGACTAACTACTTCTGATCAACCCCTACAATAATACTGGCCTGCAAGACCTGTCTGCCCCTATTGCTAACCCTCCTCTACCACAGTTAACTATGCAGCAGGCAGGCTACCACTCAACCTCCCCATCACAGACTCCTCCGATACCAGATGCTCAGCTGGAGCAGTCCTTGCAGTGAGGAAAATCAACTGCATAACTCTACTCTAGAATGCCTATAAGGCTTCTATGCCCAATAGGTGATACCTCTTGATTGATACCTTATGCCACTCACTCCTTTCTCTTCTGTACTCCCTAGGTTCCTTCCCACTAGTGGCACCCCACCCCCTCCCTGAAATACCACCTGTCAAGTGACCAGGTTCCAAGCCTTGCCCCCAAATCTTGCCTAAGCTCTGCACCTAATTTCTTCAAGACTGGACCCTCTAGTTGCCCCCCTCTACTATACTACTAGTACCAGCCTTCTCTTAGGCCCCATGCTTTCATTGGTATAGACAGGTTCATGGCTAGAAGGATCTACTCAATGCACTCTTGGAATAGTTACCTAGTAGCCTAAATAACCTATAAGCATCCTGAAGCCCCCATCAAATGCCCATACTGCAGGGAAAAAGATGAAAACCTTGACTACACAATCCTTCACTGCCTGCCCAAAGCTGACTTCTGCCTCCTCTATCTCTCTAGAGTTGACAATGTTGGCCTGACATTACCCATCTGGGGCTCGGCTGAGCTTACACTTATCCTGGTCAACTATGTTAAAGCAATGGGAATTGGGTTCCCCTCCTCTATATTGGTCCTCCAAGGCCCACCTCCCTCACCTGAATAGGAATGACCTGGCTAGCCTGCTACATCAGCAAAAATTCTACTTTGCATCCTGGTGCGTTCTATTCACCCTGGGCGTTGGATGCCCCAGGTGCTTATAACGTAAACTCCAGTTCTGGGTGCATTTGCCCGGACTCGTTCTGCCCAGACGCAGCTCAGTTGCGTCCGGATGCATCAGATACTGTCAGATGTATTTCTCCTTAGCAACCCTGCCCCTTGCGTGAACCCTTTTCGTCCCTTAGCGCCTATTGCCCTTGCTCACATGACCGCTGTTTTCGGACGCCTTGCAGCTTCACGTTCTCCGCTCTGAAGGCTTTCCCAATCAATACTGTCTGCTGGCCTTCTTCTGGACTCCGTCCGCTAAATTCGGGAGAAAACAAAATGTGTTCAGGGGGCTGTGGGTGAAAAAGAGTGGATTCAGAGGGCTTCTGGCCGCGAGACAGATCAGGGGACGGACTGTCGATGTCCTCCCCTCTTTTCTTTTTGTGCCGAACTCCTCTGAATCTACTGTTTTTCACCCACAGCCCCCTGAACACACTTTGTTTTCTCCAGGATCCAGCAGACATTTTCCGGCTCGCACCTTTTATGTCCCCGTCCCTCCTCAGCCCATCGCGTCTGCTCCAGGCCTCTCACCGGCGCCCCCAGCCTCTAGACGTCCGCCTAGCTTGTTCCTGATCTTCCATACCTCCAATCGCCAGCGACGACTTCCCTGTACCTTCTCAGCCTGCTACATCTGCCCAATACATTCCCATGCTTTTAGTGGCCACAATCGCCCGCCTGCCCCCTCTCACAGGCCTCGACACTATTAATTTGGTCTCTTCCATACTCTTTTGGCATATATCCTTATTTGATTTTTCTATTACACTCTTATATACATACACAATACCCGTGATAAATCTGTTCTAGTCCTCTGAGTCAGTTTCCCCAACCTGCGATAGCGCGTCCTCAAGTTCTCGCACCGGCGCTGCATCAACCCGTTGGCTACTCGTGTTGACCATACCTCCTTACTGTAACTGCCCGGCCCCCAGCCCCTTCTGATTCCTCCGGCTCTGGATCACTTCCAAACTCCCGCCTCAATGCCTCTTCATCGTTGGAATATCCTGCCGTTCTCTCGACACGCTTTCCACACTCTTTTGCGATCCTGGACTCCAATGTTCTCCTGCTTCGCTCGATTATGCGTCCGCGCCACACCTCTCCTGTACTCTCCCATGACTGTCTCTGGTGTTCTAGCAGGCCTGTCTTCCCATTAGGTCCCTTATCACCTGCATGAGCACCTGCACCTTTCACGAGTATCTGGATGCCTGGGGGCTAAGGGATCTGGACAGTTTTGAAAACTGCAGGTCGTCGTTATTTATCTTACCTGAAGAACCAGCATGTGTGAAGGCCACATTGTCGATAAAGATTCCAGTCCACCAGCACCGCAGTGAGTGACACAATATAGCCACTGTCAGACAGATAAACGGGCCATCGATCTTACCCATGAACCCCTCATCCTTCATGCCCTTCCTTTGAGTGCTAGCGTAAAATTGAGGATATATCACGTTCGGAATCTGAGGGACTACGAATCTAAGAGAAACCGACTGTCAGTCAGATTAGATTGATTTAGTCTTACTACCGTCTGAAATAATGAGGGGAAATTTTGAAAAAATAACTCATAGTTGTTAGGCGGGCAAGTGAACCTATCCCCCTCTAGTAGGTATTCCACCCTTTGTCTGCAGCCCATAGGATCATCAATGTCCAGCTTATAGAGTTCTGTTATATCTTTCTTTGCCGTGTGCAGATACTGAGATCTGCATCCCCTGTGCTTTGCCCAGATCTGCAAACCAGTCACCGCCGGCCCATCTATTTAGTCTCCAGATGAAATATAGGTTATCGATTAGGGTGACTTACCTGTTCACTAGAAGGTGGGGTAGCATCGGCAAAGTTGGAAAAGCCCAATTCATCCTGGGCATGGTTCCAGCACCTACGTACCTCCTCGGTCAGGGTAATTGGGTCCGGAAACGGATTCATGAAGATCGTCCAGTCCCACATCAGTGAGCAAGCTTTAGCCAGAATGCTACGCTCTAGCCCTGTGGCCATATTTTGTCTGCTGCTAGTCCACCCTCCACCCCTGCTATCCAATTCCGGCATTGTTGGATCTGAGTGGCTAGGTGTTATGGCCGGGGTTGCCAGCGTGTTCAAAACTGCAGGCAACCGGGAGAGAACTAGGGATGTAAGCTGATTTTGGCTAATACGTACTGGGGCAAGCGTTCACCGTCCGGGGTAAGGAATCCTCCTGCTTGAACTCTGGGTATTCCCGGGGGTAATTGTCAGTATCGAAGGTTGCGAGTTAAGGAACTCATGTCTAATCAGCCTCAGGGCCCCACAATCTGCTAATAGATCCTCATCATCTGCATGCCGTTCTAACTCATTCTCCTCCTGGCTCTCCTGGCTCTCCTGGCTCTGGCCATCGCTACCCTCATATTCCCCATCATGGGAGTCCATACTGTCGGCTGCCGACTCCAGGCCCTGCTCTAGGTTGTCTGGAACAGGCTCCGGTATCTGGAGTCGGTATGGAGCTCGCCCCGTCGCCGCATTGCGCCTTCTTCTTACAGTCAACCCTGTCGTAACGGACTCAAGAGTGGGTGGCATCATAGTTAATCTATCCCTGGATTGGGATCTCTGGACACGTCCGCAGTGAGGCTCCCTCCGCTTCTGCCTCTCCTGCCTCGATGGACGTGTTCTATCCACCACAGGCCGCCACTGTTGCTGTGACATCGAGTGGACGAGAATTGTGAGAGTGATAGAATACAATTGGAGTGAATGGGGCCAGGAAATAAGTAGGTATTAGGAAAGGTGTAGGTAGCCAAGTGGTGGATATGGGGTTTTGGACCTAGAAGACAGAAATTGTCTGAATGGGGTCCTTAAGTGCCCAGGATGTTCACTGTTTGTCACTCGTTTTCGTACTTGATGGTATTGGAACAGACTTGTGCGGCCAAATTGAGGCCTGACACCTGGTAGAGGAATTTGCACCCGAGGCTTCCAGCTTGGACTCAGCTGCCCTACTATTTCACTGAATCATAACACAAACGTTGGGTATCAGGAATTCATGAAGCGGACCAAGCAGTTATTAGGATGCGCAAACTAATCTATTTTGGGTAGGTCTGCTAAGCGGACTATAACAAATGGGGGTAAGGCTAGGGCTCAGAGCCTGGAATGCTAATCTTAAAATGTACAAGCTGCCACTAAGGCTTAACAGACGGGGTATAAGGTGAAAAGCTTAGATAGGAAAATCAATGAAGGAGACAACCACAAATGAAAAACAGCTGGAAAAGAATGATCGCCCAGATCCAAAGAGCAAACATCTAAAACTAGAAGAGTAAACATATTCCAAATGAAGAACAGCAGGAAGGGGACGAGAATGATCTGCTAAAACTCTAAGAGCGAGCATCAAAACCCAGGAAGGGAAACACCCCCAAACGAAAACATGTGGACGAGAATTGCCTGTAAAACTCCAAGAGCGGCCCTGTAAAACAAGAAAGTGTCTGTAGACTATATTAGGTTTGGGCAAACTGGCCCGGCCGCAGTCGGCTAACCCCAAATGGAAGAAACATGGCAAGAATAACTTGCAAAAAAACAAATGAAAGACACTGAAAGAAATTTTCCAGGCTCCTTAGCACCCTAAGTACCTGTAGTAGAGTCTTTTAAATAGACCTATACCCTCTTTGTAGCTTCCCATTAGCTACATTTGGTCAGGGCAGACTAGCTTTGTTGGCAGAAGCTAGCAAGCTAGGACAGAAACAAACCGGAGAGGACTCCTAACGTACGTTTCTGCTGGCACAATGGTAGAATCTCCTGCCAACAGAGCTGATGGAAAGGCTGGCAGTTGTAATGGTAACTTACCAGGTGTAGAGTGTCTACTCGTGCTGGAAGAGGTGTTAGGAGCCGGGCTTAATTCTCGTCTGGCCTCTGCTTCTGACGTATGCACAGGTACATCACCGCTGCATGGATTGGATGGGGAACGGTTTCTGCTCGGCGTACCGACTTGAATCGCAGATGGGTCGGCGGGCTACTCGGCACCAGAGGCTAGCCTCAAAAGATTCTCATCTGATTCTCTCACCTGTACCTCTTCAGTGGCCTTGAAGGGCAGATTGTGATCTGAATTGGGGGCCGCCAGGGGGGCACTGTTTGGTGGTCTGGGCCTGTCAGTTTGTCGGAGTCGGTCCAATTCAACCCCAATAATACCACGCGTTGCTGGCGCCCGGCGGGCTACCTTCCTTGCAGGTTTAACAGCGTCACCCGCACTGTTGGGTTCATCGGCAGTCATGGCGGTTAGGTTACGTTTGCCACTGCTATTGACTGCTGTCCAGGTAGGTAGTTGAGAAGCTGTCTTTAGCTCAGTCCTCCATCCTATTTGTGTACCAGATCTCAGGATACGAGTGCCCAAGTTAGCAGAATGGGTAGAAATTTACTTACTAGGAGATGGTGGGGGGTCAGAATCAACGGCGGGGGTCACCCTGGTGGCCAAATTTATGCCGCGATTATCCTCATCATTTAGGTCTGACTCCGGTTCATCGGCACCCACCACAGCATGCCGTTGCTGTTGCCTAGTACTTCTCCTGGTGCCCCTGGTCCCTGCAGCCGACTTAGAGATCCCCCAGGTGGCAGCAGCAGATGACTCGGGCAGGTGGCCATCTGAGCCATCCTGATCTGAGCCACCAGCGGAGTCAGGAAAGGTACCGCGATTATCGCGACCGAAAAAATCGATGTAGCCACGGCGGGGTCCCGGGTTCCCCTTCCGCAAAATGGACACAGAAGAGCAGATCCATAGGCTCGCCAGGAGGATTCGTTGCCCACCAGACGTGAACATACCGACCATTTCTAATTGCGATCATTTCACTAACTGGTAGCGGCTCCTCAGGATCGTCAGACAGCAAACGCGCTCCCCATCCAGTCGCACCAACAAGTAGACGATATCCGAATCCCTGTGCCAAGACCTGGTCGATATTCGCAACCAAGTTTGTGAGGGTGGGTTCGGTCAACTCTATCCAGTAAACATGCTCATGGGTTTGCCACTGGATATTGTGCAACCCCGCAGGGAGTGGGTCTTCTGGGTGGACTTTAGATGGCTCATCTAACGAGACATGAACAGAGCGCGGACCGGCGACACCTGCAGGAGCCATATTAGTATATATTGTCTATGTTCAATTCAGACTGTTTGGGGCAACTTACGATCATTTCCTACGGCACCGGGGGTGGTGGCAGCATGGGCGGCAGCAGGGGCGACAACAGGTTGTATCCTCAACAGTTCTGCCAAGGTACTCCGGTGTTTTTTGGCGATATCCTTTAGCAAAAAACCGAGGCATTCGGTAAAACGGGTTCCGCGGTCTGTGTTTGACGGCCAGAGTCTTGCTCTCGCCGTAATAGTTGGGAGGGTAAGAGCATAGGCCTGAATGGCCGCCCATTCGGCGGCAGTACTCTGCTTCCAGCCGGGTATCCTGTCTTGCTCTATCTTGCATTTCATAGCGTTCCGCCAGATTCTATACTCATCACCATAGGTTCTTGGAGCGCGGAAGCCACAGACATATTTACACCAGGTAATATCGCCTTCGTTTGCATACCCTTGTGATTTTTCGTAAGTCAACCCAGCTTTCGAGGCTGACATTGCGATAATGGTTTGGGGTGGTAGTGGGGGTAGTGGTTCGGGGGAGGGAGGGGTTTGTGGATCTGAAAAGGGGTTTTTTTTTCATTCAGGAATGGTCTATCAGTGGATGAAAGGGGTCCACTAGCAGATTCTGGTAGCCTGGAGGATGACGGGAGAGTCGGCAATGCTAGAAATGAAAATCGAAATGGGGTGGGCCTGGTGGACGATAACGGGAGTTAAAGGAGGTTCGGCAGACGTAAGATAGCTGCCGAGGGGTTGTTAGCTTGAGTAATACAGACGGATGGTACCTGAATTGAGCGGGGGATATACTAATAATAGTGCAGACAAATGAGAGATTGTAGAGAACTTTTTAGGTATTGCGGTGGAAAGGCAGATCGATGAAGAATGCCATTGTGATTGGCGAAAGGAGCAGGAAGTGAGGATGAATGGGGGGAAGGGAGCGTTTATATAGACCGCATAGTGACTCTTTTAGTGGGGTTCACATGATTGTACCCTGTACAAACTTGATATTCGTATTGATATCGTGTATCTTGAATCTTGGAAAGGTCATGTGATGCCAGCACAAAGAAGATCAGCTTCAGATAAGGTTTTAAGCTGCAAAGGAGCCACACAGGATCTGTGACCCAAGGGCCAAGACCTTGCTAACCCGCTCCAGACTTGTGATCTTGTTGGCAGTAAGGGCAAGGCTCTCAGTCTAAATGTGTTTTTAGTTTCACAGTGAATACTGACAACTTGAACATCCGCACCCGTTATTGTGATAAACAAACTTGAAGCTTCCCCTGATTCAACTCTTGAAAGAAAAATTTGTCTTTGAATAGACTAAATTGGCTACAGTCCGTCTTGACTTATTGGCTCACACATTTTCTGTCTGCCCGGCCACTTGAAAGAGAAAGACTACGCACAAGCACGATGACTTCAAACATGACAAAGTGTCCTTATTGCACGCAACGCTATCAACAGGCTGCTGCATACGAAAAGCACCTGCAGACAGCGCATCTTGATATCATTCTATCTCTCCTTGGGATTACGGACACGACCTTACTGGGGCCACCTGCTTTTGTACCTGATGAAAACATCAACAACTTGGACTATGAATCTGATCGCGGGCTGGAGGTTGCGGATAGCGATAGTGAGATAGACAATGATATGTGGAACAATTCAGATGCAGACGATGATGTTTCTCATCTACAGTTCTGTGGGCGCCCATCGAGTCAAGAAACACTCCCCAGTGCTGGCAGAGCATTCAGTGATGTTGTGGGATATATAGAGCTGAATAGGACCATGGCAGATGACCCCTGGAGCCCTTTCTTATCTGATGACGATTTTAATTTGGCGAGTTGGTTAGTCTGGAGCAAGGTAGCCAAGTCGCAGATTGACGCATACTTTACAGAAGGCCTGGATGGCACAGATGCCAGGTCTTTCCGGTCCGCCTATACCTTGTGGAAACACCTCAATGTGCTGGACCCATTTGGGGAGTACCTGGTGTGGACGGAAGCCATTATTGATAATGGTCGGGATATAGCAACTTTCTATCATCGGAATATTGTTGACTGTATCTGCTACCTGATCCGCCAAGTCGCATATAAATCAGATATGGTCTACGCACCTATTAAGGAATATGATTCGAGTGGGGAGCGATTATACTCTGAGATGCATACAGTGGACTGATGGTGGGATACACAGATATGAAATGAGTTCGGATGAGTTTCAAGCTGTGGATGTTTCAAAGACTAATAGCCCACATCTTGGTAGGAAAATCTACCCACCAGATCAACAGTAGTGCCAATTATCGGATTGTCGGACCAAACCCAGCTTACCGATTTCTTGGGAGATAAGAAAGCTTGGCCGGTATATGTGATGATTGGCAATATCCTTTCACAGACAAGAAACAGCCCTGCCAAGATGCCAATCCTACTTCTGGCACTGCTTCCCATGCCACCAAAGTTCACCGGTGAAACAGCCTGCACTGATGAAAACCAGCAACAGATCAACACGGATACATTGCGGTCAGTCTTCGATCTTATCCTTGCACCATTACAAAAGGTTGTGCAAGAAGGAACGCTTATGGATTGTGCAGATGGCAAAACCCGCCTTTGCTTTCCTATCTTGTTGGCCTGGATTGTGGAACATGCAGAGCATGCAGCCTTGGATGGAATCGGCAGCAAATCATGCCCAAAGTGTGAGGTTCCATCCAAGGAACTTGGTGGGAATCCACTAAAAATGTATCAATCCCACGACTACATCGTCTATGGAGAGAAAGCTTTGAGGCTAGAGCCGACAGAAGTGGCCTGCATTGCAGAATATTTTTGGCATGTGGGCATGAAAATAGGAAACAATGTATTCACCGGACTTGACCGAGTAAACCCCGCTGACCTACATAAGCTGGGCCTTTTGTACAACATTTATCTTGGCTTATTCAAACATATAATAGAATAGGTAGAAGAGTTTTTGAAAAAGCATAAATGGCAGGAGGCATTCGATGATGCCTGGAAAGAAATTCTGCCTTACCCCAGACTCTGCGTACCAAAAAAGGCATATCGTGAAGTCACACAATGGCAGGGGAAGGAAATGCATAACCTGGCCCACTGTGTTTCGGCTGTTTTGGCGTCCGCATTGTGGAATCCAGACAGTTCTCAGCGCCACAATTTCCAGAGAGCTTTGAAGTGTGTTAGCGCACTAGTGGACTTCTCTCTCATGGCCCAATATCGTAGTCATATACCTGATACAATAGTCTACATGGAACGGTACCTGCAGACATTCTACCGGACGAAGGACATTTTTCTGGAGTTTCGTACCTCAAAGGCTACCCGTGCTGAAGCAAATTGTCAAGACCGGGATCTAAGGGAAGAAATAGCGAATCGGCATGCTAACAAAACCCTCCACAATACAGCCGCGAAGCGCCATCAGCAGGCGGATCAAGAGAGGCTCAAAAGGTCCAATCACCGGGGGGATTTGATATGGTGCCAGAACCAGTTCAACTTCTTCAAGATTCACTACCTGAGTCACTTTACCTCCCATGTACGGCGTTTTGGGTCCATATTGATATATTCTACTGAGATCGGTGAGCTAGCACATAAGGAGCAGATTAAAGATGGCTACCAGAGGTCAAACAAGAATGAAGCTGCCCCACAGATCCTATCGCAATATGGCCGCCGGCACGCTCTAGGGATGAGATTGCAGACTATAGAGGTACTTTCGAACGCAGAAGGTGTGACAGTGGTTGGAAATAGTCAAATGGGGATGCCGACTTCTCCCGGTGGTAGTGCACCTCGGGAGGTTCTCAAAGGCCGCACAAAAATTAGCAAACTCCCTGATCTATGCCGAGCCATTCAGATTGATTATCGGGACATGATGGTGGAGATACTATGTTTTATCAGGCAGACTCTGGCAGATGACCTGCAGCTACCTACTAACACCAGCGAACTGGAATTGCTTCCCGTAGAGCGATTTATGCAACTTGAGATTCCGGTTTCTGACTTTCAGGAAGGTGACAGGTTCCAGATCCACCAGGCCTGCTGCACAGGGACGAAGGCGTTCCGCAACTGCGGTCCAAGAAACAATTGGGTATGGGTCCAGACTGCCGGCGAGGAGTGTTATGGACATTTTCGAGGCTGGACAGTTGCGCGATTGTTAGCACTTTTCAAGATAAGAAATGTTCAAAGTCAGGTGGCCGATGTCTATCGACTGGCATTGGTTCACGTACTCGATCCGATCGATAGTGGTAGGTTTCACCAAGCAAGTGGCCATATACGAGTCGGCAAGTGGCTCATTGGTCGGGACATGCGGATAGTCAGCATAGGGGCAGTGATTGGGCAGGCGCATGTAATTCGTAGTGGGGAGAAACAATGGATAGTGAATCATAGGATTGATCTGTGGACATTTAATGAAATATATTAAGTATATTAGATTATTCTACAGGATAATATGCAGTACTTATGCGGCCGATGCGAAGCCAATAAAGGTGTGAATCCATACCCAAGGTGTCTGGCTGCAACTTGGCCGTGTGAGTACAGGATTGGTCTACAGGCATTTAATGAAATAAATAAGCGGCCAAGTTGAAGGAGGAAACTGAAGGTGTGAATTTACATCCTGTGTCCGGCTCCAACTCGGCCACGTGATTTTAATGATTGGAGTCGGCGTAGAGGCGCCGGATAATTTGTATATGATTAAAGAATCAAAAATAATTCGTGTTGGGTGTTAGCGGATGAATCTAGGTATCTAGAGGTGAAAGGGTTGTGGGGATGGCGCCGGATATGGACAATTTGGTAGGGGTATGCTGGAGGCCATTAAACGAGAGGATAGGGAGGAGGGTGGTTGGGGACGGAAAGGGGCCGCGAGAGGCACGCCCAGTGCCCTGGGGGTAAAGAGATGCGTTGGGATGCACCGGACGCAAAAGGTGAAAATCAAAAAATGCGCAGAAGATGAGGATGCAAGGAACGCATTGGGCAGATGCGTATCGTCTAGACGTGGACCTTTTTGTCCGGAGAGAAGAGTTTCTCTGCTGATGTACTTTACTTTCCTATTATTTTAGTTAGTTTTCCTTACCTTATAGATTTTCTTGGTTCACTTAGGATGCTATAGGTTTCTTTATTAGGTTGATTAGTCACTATTTCAGGTATTGTGATAGATTTATCATATTGGGACACAGGGGCTGAGAGTTTCCTTTATTATGCATTTGGTTTATAGTTTTGTTTTTGCCATAGCCTTTGAGGCTTTTTTTTATTTTTTTTATTTCATTATTTTATATTTGTCTAAGGTACAAAATCTGCATGTAGTCTCAATGACTATGGCACCAAAAAACCTCCACCCCAGGCCCAGCCCCAGAAAGCTATAGAAAAACCATGGCCTAGAGACCTGGTCAAAAAAACTATCCTAACAAGCAACCCCTCCATAAACTACAAAAACAAAAAATCCCAGCAATGTTGTGCAGTAACTAAGAAAACCAAACTCCCAATAGTGCACCTAACAAAGAAACCCAATACACCAAAATCTAAATTAAAAACTAAACTTGACTTATGGGTGCTTGCCCTCGCAGAAGTTAGATAATAGTATCCAGAGGCATATAGCCCATGCCAGGGGGCCATGAGGAGACCAGGTGCCATGGTAGGGGAGTGGCAGAAGCAAGGAGGTCCAGAATCATGCATGAACACAGGGGTTGGATGGGGGCAGTAAGGTGCCAGCTATGAAGATGGTACAATCTTACTAGCTGATGAGTGGATGGGTGGTAGTAAGGTACCATCTAGTATAGTTCCAAAGCTGACTGACTGTATTACCATGTCTCTCATGTAGTCCCTTGTGATATGAGAGATAGTATCACTACTGGAGGGGATCCTATAGGTAGGAAGACAATGGGAAGATGATAGGCTGGCAGTAGATTGCTAGCTGATCATTTGTGAGCAGGAAGAATGGAGGGGACAGCTCAGAAGGTGGGAGCTAGTATCAGATAATGTGTTTGTGTCTGACTAGGCAGCCTCCAGTGAAAGATGGGAATAGAGAAATTGACCATGGCCTGTTGGAATATTTTCTGTTACTGCAAACTGTGTTCTCAGCCATATCAGAGTTTATACACTCCATATTTTACCCTCTACTATTAAACAACCATGAATGTCCTTGAGACATTCAGGACACTGTACAGTTAATTCTGACATTCCTATATCAGATATTGTTGATCTAGTGACCTCACTGTCAAGGAAGACTAACTCCTTCGAAGCTGGTAGAGGGATTATTTTTAAGAATTTGTTAGGATCACCTTTGAGATCTCTCCTATGATATAACTGCACAACAGGCAATGATAGACTAATGTTAGTGTACTTGTTTCTTCTGATAGGAATAAATACTCAGAGTCATATTTAGCCTTCTTAGTCTTACTAATACTAAGTTCTTTCACTCACTTTCTCCTTATCCTACAAGATAGATATCATCAGGCTTTTTTTAGTTGAAGAGAATAAAGGTGTTTTATATTCATAAAGTCATAAAGTTATATCTAGGAAATAACTTAGGTGGTTGTGTGAAGAACTAACTACAACATTGTATCCTCCTCCTTATATAGTTCTTCCCCCAACTTGCTTAAAAATCAATAACAAGTTATGAGTCACAACTGTAACTCATATATTTTGTGTGATATAATAACCCTGTGACCCAAAGTAGAACCTTTGTGAAACTCATATGACTTAAAACAAGTCATGTGTGCAAAATCAATCAATATAATAACTATGACTGACAAGTGTGAGTCAAGTGTGGAACTCACATGACCTAATTAGTCATGTGCATGAAAGCCTTACAAACCTATGACATCTTAACTTATGAGTCATGTGAAAACCCTTTTCTGTGCTAGGTTTGTAACAGAATATGGCAAATATAGTATGGTATCATACCTGGTTAGTCAATCCCTTTGTAAAGTCAACTGGAAATAATAAACTGTTAGAGAGCAACTAGAGAAAGGTAGCTAATAAAGTAGGTTAGAAAATTATAGAGGAAGTCAGCAACGACATTGGTAAGTACTGTGAATATTAAGAACATCCTATTCAAGTTTTCAATCAGTTAATTATATACATTTAGTTGAAATTCCAGCTGTCTAGTGCCAGGTCATACCTGGTTTCTGAGACTAGAAATACTGTCTAGGACCTTTGTAACTTTGTACATAAACAAACAGTTGAAATAAAAGCAAAGGTTACCTATTTTCTTGCAAATAATCAATTGTCATGGATCATGACTAAGCAAGGCAGACAGATGAGGCGGATTTCACCTGACTCATAATTATGAGTCAGAAGGTATTGGTATTTCACATGACTCATGATAAGTGAGTCATTGTTATGTTTTTTTTAGTTGTTTGATTTTCTATGACTCACGATGGTGGTCATATGATGTTAAGTTTTCGCACATGACTCAGATTATGAGTCACGGGTTTTACACATATGATGCAATTTGTGCACATAATTAGTTTTATTAGTTGCGATTGGTTTGGATAGTTAGCACAACAGACTTGTAGGAGTCAGCTGATGGATTTCACACAATGACTCATTTGAGTCACACATAATGGATGACTCATGAGTATGAGTCATCATGGGTTAGGGTTGAGGGAGGAATGACTATATAAGGAGGTTCATAGGTGAGAATTATTAGTTCCTCATGCAACTATCTAAATACTTTTCAATACAAAAGCTTTTCTCCTGAATAAGAAAACCACTACATTTGGAAATCCATGATAGTTGATCGAGAAGAATCATAGTGGTCGGAGTCAAGAACTCAACTACAGAAATGGTACAAACGAGGATCTAGGAAAGATCAATAAACAGAATTAGAGAAACCAGGACTTGTTGCCTACTGCAAGTATACTTGAACAAGAGAGGATTGAAACATTTGGTTGAATCTAACAATCAGTACCCAACAACTATGAGCGAAGCAATGGGAGATGCACCCCCAGTGAGGGGAGCAAGAGCAGCAGTACTACCAGCAGCAGAAACACTTGCAGTAGTGCCACCAGTGGCAGTACAAATCCAGGGTTTTACTGTGGTACAATTTGCAGAAACTCTCCATTGCCTGAATGGCAGAAGGGAAAATGGAGCCAGGATGAAGGTGGAGAAGTCACCAACATTTAATGGAACTCAGAGCAAGCTACGAACATTTCTGGCCCAGTGTAGAGTGTATTTTAATGCTACAGGAACCATAGAAGCAAGATGGAAAATCCAATATGTCAAGTCCCTACTGAGGGAAGGGGCAGCTAGCTGGATAACCCCCTATATAAAAGGAAGGAGAATTGAGACCTGGACAATGTATGAGGAGTTCACAGAGGCACTCCAAAGCCAGTTTGGAGATATAAATGTGGAAAACACAGCATGAACAAAGCTTGAGCAGATGAGACAAGGGAAGGAACTGGTAACAGATTATTGGAATGAGTTTCAACTCACAGCAATGGAGGCAAATGAGGATGAAGGAACCATGAGGAGAGAATTCCTGAAAGGAATCAATAGAACCTTATAAGATGATTGTGCAGCCGACCACTTCACAGCCAATAGTGTGGAAGAAATGTCCAGGTGCACCATCGAGAAAGAAAACCGGATCAGTATAATGAAACACTTGCAAGGAAGTCATGTAACAGCACCAAGAATCATGGAAACCCTGAGAAATCAAAATGAGACAGAGAGAAATGAGACCTGAAGAGGGGACCCAATGGATCTGGATGTGACATGAAAGAGGCCGAACCTCAACCTGTGAAAAAACAAGTTCCTGCGAAGAAGGAACAACAACCTGTGCCTAGTGTGTGCCAAGTCAGGACACCTGGCAAGAGAATGTGGAAGCCAAAGAGACAACAAGGACTATACTATGATAAGGAAAGAGTGAAGGCTGCAGAACAATAAGATGAGGCAAAGTTGACCAGTAATCAGAGAAATACAGGTAGAAATGGAAGAGGACCCATCGGGAAATGAGGAATGTCCCCAGTAAACGATGATCTGGGGGACAAACCAGAACAAAAACACATCATTTTATCCAACTACTATACAGCACTCTAATATACAGAATCACTGGAACATGAGAACGACCATGTGATACTAAAAATACAACTATATGGCAAAAAGGACACAGTCACGATCAACACAATGATGGACTCAGGAACTACAGAAGATTTTATTGACAGAGGAATCTGCGAAAAACATGGCCTAGAAACAACAAAGGCAAGAAAAGCGAGAGAAATCTACTTGGCAGATGGAGAACCAAGTGGAATAAGCCCAGTAACCCATACCGCAGAAGTACGGATGGGCATCAGAGACCACAAAGAGAAAGAGACATTCCAAGTGGCAGACCTTCAGAACCATGAAGTAATACTAGGAATACTTTAGTTAAGATAATATAACACTACGATAGACTGAAATGAAAGAAAGATCACATTCAACAGCGAGCAATGTACGACATGGTGTATCAACAGCTTGCCAGTGGTTTATTCAGTCCCAGAAGCCCAGGCCTGGGAAGAAAACCTAATAACAAAGTTTTCCAAGATTCAGACAAGAGATGACCAAAGGGTGAGAGTTAAAAAGCTAACCCCAGAAGTGAAAGTGCCCACCAAGGGGTCGGAATGGGCTGCAGGACATGACCTGTATGCCAACAAATACATCAAGATACCTGCCAATAGACTGGAAGTAGTGTGAATAAGAATAGCCATAAGACTACCGCTGCAAACCTATGGATGCATAGTACCTCGGAGTAGTCTATCAGTCAAATATCGACTCACAACAAGTGCATCTGTGATAGATGCAGATTACATAGGGGAAATAAAGGCTGTCATGGCTAACTATGGAAACAGCAAGTACCAAATAAGAAAGTGAGACTGAATCACACAACTCATTGTCGAAAAAATCAATCACAAAGACCTGCTCGAAGTAACAGAGCTGGAAGACACCCACAGGGGTGAAAAAGAATTTGGCAGTTCAGATCCATCCAATATCAAGAAAATATGTGAAGCTGAAGAATCGAATGTAGAAGGGCCATGTAAGAAGATTGAGATATCAGCTAAAGTATTTGGGCATTTTTACTGTCAAGGAGAATCCACAGGGATTGTCAAATGGGAAAAATGCGGTGAACAAATTCAAATAGAGGCAGTCAACATCAGTACAGAATTAGCCATACAAAGCAAAAAGAAACAGGACAGGAGAAGGATAGAAGAGATGATTCCACAAGAATACCACCACCTCCTGAACGTATTTGAACAAGAAGAAGAAGAAAAAAAGGGACTACTATCATGCAGAGAAGATGTAAACCTGGAAATAACCCTGGAGGAAGGGAAGAAAGTCCCAAAAAAGAAGATATACCAATTAGAGGAGGACAAACTAAAAGAGCTGAAAAGGTACATCCAAGAAAACAAAGAACAGGGATGGATCTGACAGGTATGGACAGACCAGCCATCACCAATATTGTTCATAAAAAAGAAGGATAGAACCCTCCGACTATGTGTGGACTATAGGGGACTTAACAAAGTCAGCAAAAAAAACAGGTACGGTACTGCCGCTGATAGGCGAAGCCCTGGACCGGCTAAGCACTGCAAAATACTTCACCAAACTTGACATAAAAGATACTTACTACAACATACAGATCAAGGAAGGAGATGAAAGCAAAACAACCTTTGCCAGCAAACTAGGGATCTACGAATACCTGGTCAGGCTATTTGGGCTGACCAATGCTCCTGCTGCCTTCTAAAGGTAGATCAACAAGACTTTATGGTGATATATCAATGTATGTTGCATAGTCTACCTGGATGACATTCTGATATATTCAGACAACCTTGCATATCATAAAAAGGGTGTTAGCAACATCTTAGCAGACATAAGGGAATCTGGAATGAAAGTTAAGCCCTCAAAATGCGAATTCCACAAAAGGGAAACAGAATACTTGGGGTTCATCATCAATACGGAAGGAATCCAGACAGACCCAGTCAAGACCAGTGCGGTATGGGACTGGAAACCCCCACAAAAGTCAAGGAAGTACAGTGTTTCCTGAGATTCTGCAACTTCTACAGAAGGTTCATTGACAGGTTCAGTCGTCTAGCAAAACCCCTCTACCAGATCATGGAAAAGAAAACCAGCTGAGAGTGGGGGGAAACAGAACAGAAAGCCTTCGAAGGTTTAAAAAGGAAACTTACAACATCTCTGGTATTAGCACAATACGACCCGTGAAGGCCTACCACAATAGAAACCGATGCTTCAAAATACATCTGCACAGGAATCCTGTCCCAACAAGGACCAGATGGGAAATGGAGTCCAGTAGCCTATCACTCCAAAGCTATGAATAAGGCACAATGCAATTATGATATCCATGACAAAGAACTATTAGCGATAGTTCAAGCATTGAAAGAATGGAGGAGATATGTGAAGGGATGCTGACACCAGGTAACAGTCCTAACAGATCACAAAAACCTGGTACCTTCCATGACTATGAAAGATCTGAATGAATGACAAATTCGGTGGGAGGAATATATGAGCCAGTTCAACTTCAAAATATAATACCAACCAGGAAAAGGAGGGTGCAAAAACAGCCTATTTAACAAGGAGGGAAGAAGACCTACTATGGGAAGGGGACCCGAGAATCTTGCACAAACGAAGAGTTCTATTACCAAAAGAGAAATATTTTATAAAAGAAATGGAATTAATAGAATTCCAGGACCAAGACAAAGGAGAAATACAACAAGTAGAACAACAGGACTAACAGATTCAGGAAATTGGGAAGGCATTGGAAACCAAGCAAAAAGAATTGAAAGGGGTGGCCCTGGGACTATGTCAGTGGCAAATGGGCTACCAATAGTACCAAGGAAAGATATGGGTACTGGAGAACGAAAAAATAAGGACAACAATTATTCAGAAACACCATGACGTCCCCCTACCGGGACAAAGAGGGATGGCCAAAATGACTGACCTAGTCAAATGAAAATACTACTGGCCAAAGATGAGAGAAACGATCACACAATATGTAAAAAATTGCGACATGTGCCAATGGACAAAAGTGGAATGACACACACCATATGGGCTCCTACAGCCAAATGAAGTGCTGGACTGACCTTGGAAATCAATGGTGATAGACTTTAACACGGATCTACCAAAATCAGGAGGTTATGACATGATATTGGTAGTCATTGACCAACTCACAAAAATGAGCCATTTTATTCCATGCAAGAAAGAGCTAGATGCACAGCAGTTTGCGACCCCTTTCATCAGGGAAGTGGTGAGACTTCACGGATTACCAAAGGACATCATCATAGATCCAGGATCCCTGTTTATATCAGACCTATGGAAAGAAATCACAAGCAAATTAAGAATCGAATGGAGACTTAGCATGGCATTCCACTACCAAACTGACAGATAAACAGAAAGTACAAAAGGGATACTAGATGAGTACCTGTGGGTATACATCAACTATCAGCAGGACGATTGCAATGAACTCCTACTATTGGCAGAATTTGCATATGACAATGGGCATCAGGAGACCATCGGAACGTCAACCTTTTTTGTGAACTATGGGATCCGCCCAGAATACGAAATGATTGGACACCTGATGGAAGTAAAGATAACACAGAGGGAAGAAATGAGTCACCTGCATGAGTCGTTACATCAGGAAATAATCACAGCACAACTGCGACAGAAAGAAATTTACGATCAATACCGAAAGCCTGATCCCAACTTGCAATCAGGAGATATGGTATGGTTGTTGCCATGAAATATCAAGACCATGAGACCATCCAAGAAATTGGATTACAAGAAAATCAGAGCAATCGAAATAATGGCAAAAGTGGGTCAGAGCACATATAAGCTGGCCCTCCCACCATCTATGAGGATCCACCACACATTCCACATCTCCCTCCTCGAAACCTATCAAGACAATCAATTCTCCTCTCAGATACAAGAACCCCCACTGCCTATAGAGATAGATGGTGAAGACAAATACGAACTAGAGGAAGTAATAGACTCTAGAGTACATCACGTAAACCTGCAATACCAAGCCAAGTGGACGGGATACTCACCAGAACATGATAAAACCTGGTACCCTCCCAAAAACTTCGAAAATGGTGAACTCACAGCCTGCCATTTTCACTCCAAGTACCACCATAAACTAAGAATGTGTATGCATCACAAGAAAACAATTGCGCTCAGCATCTCCATGCAAAACCAAACCATGTGATGACTCAGGGTATGTCTACAAAGCAACCACCCCCACTAGTCCTAAGTATTCTGGACCAACAGGGGAAGATATGACAGAAGAACAAAGAGAATACATGGAGAAATTAGCACACGATGTGATGTCCTGGACTGCCTGTTACAATGATGACTGTCTTGTACACCGGCGAGAAAAGGAAGGAGGAAACTGGTTCCCAAGGGAACCAAGGAAAGGAAGAGCCCACGAAGAGGTAGTGGGCTGGATACATTGTTGTAATGATTGGTATAAAGAACACCAATGGCAAAAGGTGGATGCAGGGTACTACCCCAGGATAACGGGAAAAAGAATGCCATTGTCGACAATAGATGAGCAGCAGAGAAAAAAGATGGAAACCATGAGGACACGGTTGGTGAAAGAGGGGAGTGAAAAAACAGAACTGGACGCTGACACACTACCCCTGCAAATAGATGACCTGCGGAGACTGTTGAAAAACAAGGATAAAATAGCCAAAAGCCAGCAGAAAATGATCGAAGGCCAGAAATAGGTGCTTCAAAACGCTGGCACCATGATGGAATCCCTGTGTTGATGAGTTAAGAAATTGAAAGAAGGTCGACAAGAATGGAAACAGGAGGCACAAGAGATCAGGGCAAAACTGTAGAGGTTGGGAGGTTAGGAAATAGCATCGTAGGACCGAGGCTAAGGCAGGACTGGAGCTAATGTCATGGATCATGACTAAGCAAGGCAGATGGATGAGGTGGATCCCGCCTGACTCACAATTATGAGTTAGAAGGTATTGGTATTTCACATGACTCATGATAAGTAAGTCATTATTATGTTTTATTAGTTGTTTCATTTTCTATGACTCACGATGGTGGTCATATGATGTTAAGGTTTGGCACTTGACTCAGATTATGAGTCATGGGCTTTACACATATGATGCAATTTTGTGCACATGATTAGGTTTATTAGTTGTGATTGGTTTGGATAGTTAGCACAACAGACTCGTAGGATTCAGCTGATGGATTCATATGATGACTCATTTGAGTCACGTGTAACAGATAACTTCTGAGGATGAGTCATCATGGGTTAGAGTTGAGGGAGGAATGACTATATAAGGAGGGTCATAGGGGAGAGTAGTTAGTTCCTCACGCAACTATCGAAATACTTTTCAATATAAAAGCTTTTCTCCTGAATAAGAAAACCGCTACATTCGGAAATCTACAATAGTTGATTGAGAAGAATCGTATAGGTAGGAGTCAAGTACTCGACTACAGCAACAATACGAATGAGGATCTAGGAAAGATCAATAAACTGAATTAGAGAAACAAGGACTCGTTGCCTACTGCAAGTATACCTGAACAAGAGAGGATTGTAACATCAATTCACATACCATCTAAGTAAATAAAAGGTTATTTCAATTTCATATTATTTCTAATGAGAAAGGAAGAGACTATCAAAATCAGGAATGTGGCTTCCAGTTTGCTGCTCTCAAGTTAGCCAAACTCTTGTACTATAAGTAGTTCAGGAAATCAAATATGCATAGGTAGACTAATAAAACATTTTTGAATCACATTAATGATATTCTAATATATCTTACAATGGCATGTATGTAGCATATATTGAAGGCATGGAGATCTAGATCATTTAGTCAACCTTCACATTTCTCTGTTCTTACAACTTAAAGTTAGTAAACATTTCTCAAAAGTACAAATGCAGCATACAAAAGTTCACAATCATTATCAACTAACTTAAAATGTTTATCTTTGGTGGTGTGTAACCAAGCAACAATTATCACTAGCACTAGATGTAAGAAAGAAGTTGGTTGATGATACAAAGAAATAGATTAAGTGTATGTTGCATAATAGTAGCATTATTCAAGATAAGGAGTCTCGTGGTCCTCTGAAGGAGAGAGAAGAGAAGCTAAAGCATATCTGCAGCAGGAGGTATCTGGTGATAAAGAAAGCAAGGTGGAGGATAATTTTCATTTTGAGGCAACTGAAGGCATTGATATGATTGTTGTGGGGTCAGATCATGATGAATAGAGTCTTGTTTGAGATAGAATATATCTATACAATTTAAAATGTATGAATGTATAGATTTCCTCCATTGATTAAAATATTTCAGGAAATTCTGTGGAAAAATCTATTTTATACCTTATGACAAGATCAAACAAGTGTAGACCGGTTAAGTAGAAATGAAATAAAGTGTATATTCAATATGGATCAGGTACAAGTGTATAGTAACAAGAAAGAAGTGATGTTAAGACTATGGTGTAGTGGCAAAACAATAAAATAATAAACTAGACTACCTTACAATAACACTAATAACATATTAGCTTTTACTATGCAGAAAAGCAGGAGAATTAAGAAAAACTTCTTTTATCATGAAATAATATCACTGAAAAAGGTACAGATATGACAAAGTGCATTAAAAACAATATTTGAAATGGTAGAGAGTGTTTGAATGAAAGAATACCTTGTAGAATGAAAGGAGTGGGTAAGTATCAGAAATGGAAAGTACAGAAAGAATATCTAGTGATGTATTAGAGATAAGGCCTATCATAAAAAGGTTAGAAATATGAAGTAAGCAAACTTAAAAGATCTGGGTAGTAGTAATAATACTGAAGGATAAGAAAAAGTGCATTTGAGGCCTTGTCAAATGGGAAAGTCTCATGAAACAAAAGTCCATGATGGAACAATACTGAAAGCTAAAGGTGAGATCAGATAAACTATGGAAGATGCATCCAAGCTGAAAGAGATTGTCTTTCAGCATATTTGAGATACTGTGTATCCAAATTCAACAACAATATAAAGTGAATGGGAGTCAAGAAAAATGACCTTGTAAGACATGATTTTAAGAGGACCTGTGAGGTCATTAACTGAAGGTACAATAACTAGGGTTTCATAATTTGGCCCCTATTCCTCACATACCTCATGAGGTATAGGGGGCAAATATGAACTTTCACTGATATATACAAGTAGTCTTTGGAAAAGAGTACTTATTCCTTCTAATCCTTAAGTTCTTGGATATATTAGTTCCTGCCTTCAATAAATTTATCAACCATCACTAATCTTTCCAAAATATTACCTTCTAAAGCTTTAAGTTAGTCTCTTTCTCAAGTATTAGAAAGGCTGAAGAATGAGGAAGGCACTAGATCTCAATTTCTTTAAAAACTATATCATGATCCATGGAACCCAATTTGCAACTAACTTAAGTCATAGCAGGATACTACAACCTCATGATGGTACTATCATAGGTTATAGATAATCCTGAGAGTATTAGTTAGTAAGACATATGTAGTTGGTACCATAGGTCTGTATGGTATAAGAGGGTAACATAGGTAGTATAGGTTTATAGGGGAGTTGGTGTGTGTGACCACTTGTCAGGTGGGACTTGGCACCACCCAATCCCAAGTATATAAGTCACTAAGTCTCTCTCCTCCATAGAGAATGGAATAACGAACACATTACACACTTCTTTCCATCCAGTCCACCAATACATCTAGTTGTCCATTCTACACCACCATCACCTCATTGATGAGGACCATTCAAGAACCTCAAATACAATGAACATACCTAAAATGATATAGTGAAACTCAATGGTAGAATGTACTGTAAGCAAATTGAAATCTTTCACCAAATAATACTATCTAAAAGATAATCAAAGATTTCAACATTGATGTCATGAGTAACCTGCAGGTATCCTTATTGGCAATATAGAATAATGAGACTTGGAAGAAATTCTGTATCATAATACAAGGATTGGGAAAGATAAATTCTGAGAGAAATACCAAGGTTACATACCTTTAAGGAATAGTTAGGAACCAATTGAAGGACATCAAAATGTGATGAAACTTATGGAGGTATAATGGAGTGAAAATAGAGAGGATAAACAATGAGATAGATTCTCAGTATAATTGGGATTTATGAGGGTAGAGTAGCAACAGAAAAGCCAAGAGTTGACTAGTGGGCTCTGATAATTCTGACTAAAGAGAGATATTTTGTACTGCACTTTGATAGTAACTTTAAGTCAACTGATAGTTGGGACAAAGCAATGGATGATGTACTGGAGACATTTTAGATTTCTTTTGAAGTTTTGTTTTTGGATTGTTTTATGAGAAAAGTGTTTTATTTTAAGGAATGTAATAGGTACAGGTACTCTGTATACTATTTTTATTTTGTATTTATCATTTGAAAAGATATTAGTTTTATATTTAGTTTCTTGATATATTATTTGATAATATCTTTGTTTTATATTTGTTGTTTAATATACTATTAGTTTTATGTTTGGTTTCAAGATATATCATTTGATAATATTTTTGTTTTATGTTTATTATTTGATATAATATCTGTTTTACATTAGGTTTCAAGTTGTATTGTTTAATACAATTTTTTTTTATATTTATTGTTTGATATGATATTAGTTTCAAAGATACATCACTTAATATGATCTTTATCTTTTTATTATACCATACAGAGTAAACAATGATGTATTTAAAGAGCCTACTAAACCTGATATTTACAACAGTAGGCTTTAGCAAGCAGTCATTCTTAAATATACCTGGTTGAATTACTACTTCTTTAGTTCCTAACTTTATATCTTTAGTCTTATAAAAGCTTTATAGACTTAAAGACTGGAGGAGTAATATTAGTCACCTAACCTCCTGAAGAATCTCTTAAAACTTACTGCATTCATTGTTTCTAGTTAACATCCATCAGTTCATCAGTCGTACTTATTAATACTATGATCTTAGTACTCAGCTAAGTACAGATCATATTACAACACATATATTATAGGATAATAGTAAATCTATAACACTTTTATTTCTTTCCCCAAAGTGTACTATTATATATCATAATAACTTGTATGGTATATTTTCATAAAAGTTTCTCTTTTGTTTTGAAATCTTTCTCCTCATTGTATTTTCCTTAAAAAAATAAAAATTTGTTACAAAGTTTTACCATATTTTCTTCTTTTTTGCTAGGTCCTAAGTGAACAAATTGTTGGTTTATTAATAGGAAAACTATAGTATGTATCTACTAGTATAGCCAAGTAGGCAATACTAGATCTGAGATAATAGAAAGATAGTATTAAGTGAGTAGCTTGATAGTAGTATCTTTAGCTGTAGGATTAAGGCTTGTAAGTTGACTATTGATTTATTTTGAAGTTATTATACCATAATCATGTTCACTTACTTCACTACTAGTAGATAGTATACTGTGGTAAGACTCAGAACCTATTCACCAGTAATATCCATATCATTGCTCTCTTCTTGGATCTTAAGTTACTCTCTTATTATCTCATGATTAGTTTTGTAGTCACATTTATTAGAATCATCTAAATGATTTTTCATGATTTCTATAGAGTATGGAGGAAAGATATCTATTGTATGATTGAGTATTTGGAAAAGAAATTTCAGAGAGGCAAATTGGGAATTTATCATGTATTTCCTTTGTATAAACCAGGTTTCTTCAAAGGTTGCATGAAAAACAAGGCTAGCAAGATATTCTATGTTTCTAATATGTGGACCACATCAAATCTGAACTATAAAGTCATCTTTTCAGGCTACTATTATTGGATATCAAAAGGGTTGCTAGTTTGTGTTGAAATTCACAATACTTCCATACCACTGTAATGTTAGTAGGAGTTGCACAAGAAAGAGAGATGTTACAGGATTAGTGTGTTTGGGATATTATTTGATATGTCACACCAAAGAATACAAGGAAAGGTTGTTAGCGGTAGCAAGAATGTTTGGCAGGTTTCAGGAATTAGCTAAGGATTAAGGATGTTATAGATTAAGAGTTTGTTTGAGGATGAGACGAATTGGTGTCGGACTATGGCAGTTAGGAAACAGTTAGGAAACAGTTAGGAAACAGATAGCAAATGCAGGAAGAAGCAGGAAGGTATTTGGACTGTCGGAGAACAGTCAAGGGAACAGGGGGAATGTTTCAGTAGAAGTTTGAAGGAACTGATAGGAGGACCTTGTAGAAGACTGGGAGAGAGCACAGAAGTCACTATGAATGAGGCTGAGAGAAAATATTGTTAAGTGACGATTTGTTATATAAAGGACACCTCCAGTAGCTTAGATAGAACAAGACAAAAGACAGTGAGCAAAGAATTTCCTGCACAATCCTACCTAATTTTATTAGGTTATGAGCCTGGATCGTGCCTTGAAATAAAACAGTCTTTCTCACACACAAGAAAATCTTTTATCCTTCTCTCTTCTTTTATTTTCAGATACGCCCAACAATAGACAATGAAATTAATCCACGACTTTCCTCCACTATGACGAGTGCACAATCACACACCTCTGCCTTCACCTCCCTCAGCCACTCAATCGAAAGATTAGATGGATCCATGGCAACCAGGAAAAGTAACTACATCACCTGGAAATGTCATGTCCTCCTTATCCTCAAAGAAAAAGGTCTCTCCATGGCCTTGGAAACCCCATTGACTGGTCTGTCAACAGAAGCCTCCACAAAAGTCAAATGAATCGATGATCAAGCCTTCACGATTATTTCACTCAATGTCTGCAACTCCCAGATCCCACACATCCAGTCTGCTCAGAATGCAAAGGACGCTTGGGATGCTCTTGCAAAGGTCCATCAGGGTATCGGCTCAAATGGCAGAATGGTTCTACTGTAGAAATTATGGAGTATGAAGCTTAAGGAAGGTCAGGATATGTCAACGCATCTGAATGAGTTCAAGGCACTATCAATGCAGGTTGCAAACCTTTCGGCAACAGAAGAAGGGATACCAGATAGTAACTTGGTATCAATGTTAAGCCTTTCACTTCCAGAATTATATAAGCCATTGATTATGTCAGTGCAGTCATGTGTGGATACGATCACCTTCAATTTTCTCACTGGACGACGACTGCAAGAAGCAACAAGAAGACAAGCATCGTGGAGTACCAGCTCGGAACATAGCAGCCAACCACTTTCAGCATTTGCAACTCACTCAGGATATTGTCATCCTAGTTATGGTTCCCATGGAATGGACCATGGTGGAAATCAAATATTTGGAAGAAGCGGCTTGACAAGGAGTCTACCAGGTGGAAACTGAGATGGTGGGATAGGTGCAGGTAGAATAGCGGGACGATGCTATTACTGCAGCGAGGAAGGTCATTGGAAGAAGGCTTGCCTGAAATGCAAGGCTGACCTGGAAAAAGAGAATGGAGGTGGACATCTGGCCTTCATGGGCCTTGCGAGTGGAACGATCGGAGCAATAGACTGGATTATAGATTTGGGGGCATCCCACCATCTCACAGCAAATCGAGACCTGCTGGAGAATTATAATCAGATACTGTCTATAACGATCATGATAGGGAATGGAAAGCAATCACCACAATTGGCAAAGGAAACATTCAGCTCAGTACGACACAGGAAAAGGTTTAACTCTCTGGTGTCCTCTATGTCCGAAGATAGTCAGCAACCTGATCAGCATTGCTTAGATAGTCAACGAAGGATTTCAGGTTGAGTTTAATAAGACTAGATGTATCGTCAGTAAAGAGAACACAACAAGGGGAATCGGGCAACCATACAGGAATATTTATTTCTTGACTGGATTACAAGAAATGGCCCTCATAGGACAATGTCACACCAGTGATAAGGTGAAACGAGATATTTGGCACCAAAGGATTGGATATCGAAGTGTCGATCAGCAAGCAGAACAAAAAATCAAGAATGCAGTTAACGGCTTCCAGATCCTGGATTCATTCAATAGAGATGGCGAACTCTGTAGAACCTGTCCACTAGGCAAGCAAAGTCGAGAACGCCTAACAGGAGAACGAACGAAAAGTGATGAGCTATTGCACACAATTCACGCGGATGTGTGTGGACCCATGTCAGTAACAGGGCTGATGGGAGAGAGGTACTTTGCAACATTTATTGATAAAAAATCTAGACGCATTGCTATATCATTACTAACAAGAAAGTCAGAAGTTCTGGAATGGTTTAGAGAGTATAAAGCGAAGGTGGAAAGAGAATGTGGGAAGAAGATTAAGTGCCTAAGATCTGATGTTGGAGGAGAATTCACTGGATATGTATTCAAGAAATTCCTCAAGGAGAATGGAATTACGCAACAGATCACACCACTGTACATGCCAGAACATAACAGGATAGCAGAGTGTGCCAACCATACTATCATCGAAATGGTTAGATGTATGATCCTCAGTGCAGGATTGACGCAAGAGTATTGGGGCTATGCAGCTCTTACAGTGGTTCACATTGTGAATTGCCTACCCTGAAGTTCCCATGATAACAAGAGCCCATACAAGAATTGGTTTGGATCACGACTATTTATAGGACACCTGCGAGTCTTTGGTTGCATAGTTTACAGACACATCCCCACCCAGAACCGCAGAAAGCTGGATATGAAAGTACAGAAATGCTGCATGATTGGATATTGCGAGGAAAGCACGAGTCGAGTCAATCGTGTTTACGATAAGCAAGAGAAGAAGGTCTATATCATAAGAGATGTTATCTTTGATGAAGAATGATACACAGAGAATGCAGAGACTGAACTGGGCAGTAACAAGGCATTCAGAGATGTCATAATACTGGAGGATACGACAGAACCTCAAATTACGAAAACAATTACAGGCCGCAAAGAACCACAAGATCACGAAGATGCTGCTAGAGAAGAAGAAGGTCGAGCTCAGCCATTACCACCAATCGATCCCCTCGAAGACATGATATCCCCAAATGACTACGATGAAGAAATGATCAACCTGAGAAGACCTGGGGTACCGGAGACCTGCAGTCAAGGATCTGTTGAAGCAAATCTCCTTCAGGGGAACACACGGAGGTCACAACTAGTGCAACAACCTCGTGAGCTTTTCTGGCCCTCCGCCTGGCAGGCATTCATCGCTGTTGCGGAGGAACCATTGACATTACAAGAAGCACTTACAGGGAAAGATGCTAGTGCTTTGAAAGCAGCATGGGAAAGCGAATTGGAGTCACCAAGAAAAAACAACACATGATTGATAGATCAATTACCAAGAGACCGAAACATTATCGGATGCCCATGGTTATTTAAACAAAAGGAAGACAGCAGATTCAAGTTCTGCCTTGTAGCAAAGGGCTACTCGCAAGAACCCGGCATCGAATTTTACGAAACGTTTGCTCCTGTGGTGAAGTTTACAACACTCTGTATTGTCCTCACCTTGGCAGCAGAAAACAAGTGGGAACTACACAGCATGGACGTGAAGATAGCATTCCTCAATGGAGAACTAGAAGAAGAAATTTATATGGCATGCCCAGAAGGAGTGATAGGTATCGAGGAACCAGAATATGCCTGTCGGCTCATCAGGGCCATTTACGGACTATAACAATCACCACGTGCATGGTGTCAGAAGGTCCATTCCTTTTTTATAGAGTTAAGATTCATCCGCAGCAGTCAGAATTACAGCCTGTATATCAACTACCCTCGGAAGGTAATCGTTTTAGTCTACGTCGATGATCTAGTTCTCGCTGCATCAAATATAGAAGATATTGTATGGATAAAAGATTGTCTTGCCAAGATATTTGAGATGACGGACTTGGGGCCACTACAGAACTTTCTTGGCCTAGAAATAACTAGGGACAGAAGTAAACAACTTCTTAATATACACCAGCGGTGTTATATCGAAAGAATCTTTCAGTGGCATGGCATGGAAGGTGCATGACCTACCCTCACACCCCATGACACGAATTGTCGGCTTACGACCCTAAACCAAGCCAATGCAGAACAAGCCCAGACCGTCAGCTTGGAGGTATATCAATCAGCAATTGTGTCACTGATGTATGCTATGCTGGGAATGCGACCAGATATAGCCTATGTGGTGGGGTTGGTGAGTCGGTTTAACTATTCACCGCAATGGGATCATTGGATCGCAGTTAAGCAGATCTCCCGCTATTTAGTAGGAAAAAAACATCTCGGACTGAGATATGGGGGAAGCAATGAGACGGGAGGATATTCAGATGCAGATTGGGTTTCAGGTCATGATCGCAAGTCAGTAGGAGGATTCATCTTTCTAATCAACGGAGGAGCCATATCATGGACTACCAAGAAATAAACCTCGATTGCACTCTCAATAACGGAGGGTGAATACATGGCGATGACTCAAGCAGCAAAGGAAGTTCTATGGCTACAAGCATTGCTGGATGAACTAGGAGCCTTCAAATACATTGAGTATGTGTCTAGACTCAATGCCGATAACCAAGGAGCAACCGCACTCACTTGAAATCCTGAATACCACGATCAAATGAAACACATAGACATTCAGTATCACTTCATCCGCGAACTGGTCAGTGCAGAGAAGATCTATCTTCAGTATTGTCCCACCGGCGAAATGATCGCCGACATCATGACAAAGTCACTACCACGAGTTACGCACAAAAAACACACCCAGGCAATGGGAGCAATTAGGAATACACGATATGGAAGTTATCATGAGGGGGCGTGTTGAAATTCACAATACTTCCATACCACTGTAACCTTAGTTGGAGTTGCACAAGAAAGAGAGATGTTACAGGATTAGTGTGTTTGGGACATTGTTTGATATGTCATGCTAAAGGATGCAAGGAAAGGTAGTTAGCGGTAGCAGGAATGTTTGGGAGGTTTCAGGAATTAGCTAAGGATCAAGGATGTCATAGATTAAGAGTTTGTTTGAGGATGAGACGAATTGGTGTCGGACTATGGCAGTTAGGAAACAGTTAGGAAACAGATAGGAAATGGTTAGGAAATGCAGGAAGAAGCAGGAAGGTATTAGGACTCTCGGAGAACAGTCAAGGGAAAAGGGAGAATGTTTCAGTAGAAGTTTGAAGGAGCTGATCGGTGGACCTTGTGGAAGACTGAGAGAGAGCACGGAAGTCACTATGGATGAGGCTGAGAGAAAATATTGTTAAGTGATGATTTGTTATATAAAGGACACCTCTGGTAGCTTAGATAGAACAAGATAAAAGACAGCGAGCAAAGAATTTCCTGCACAATCCTGCCTAATTTTATTAGTTTGGGTATATAAATAGAACCTATGATACTCTTTGCCTAAGTATTACTCCTAGAATTATCACTACAATCACATTATACCTGCTCACTCACATTTCTTGAGCGTTGCCAAAAGTTGAAATATTGAAAATAAAACAGTCTACAATGCGAGAATTCCTCTCTCTACCTAATGAGCTCATCTTGGCGATAACAGAGAACCTCCCACTACGTGATATATGTGCCCTCCTCCAGAC
>ML120668.1:25447-36587 GCA_003788595.2 Choiromyces venosus 120613-1
AAAAAAAAAAAAAATAGAGTATATAAACAACATTTCATTGCTTGGACGTACCTCGGTCGGTATGTGAGGCCAGTAACTTTAAATGAAGGATTAGCCCTTGCTGAGTTGTGGCTCTTTTGTAGTGCTTGAAAAGAAGGAGGGGGGGTAGAGCCCCCCCGTCCTCTTGTAGGAAAGGTAGAGAACAAACGCGAAGCCGTAGGGGAGGAACGAAGGGAGAACTCCAGACGGGAGGACTCCTACAAGAAAGGAGCGGTAGTAGTGAGGTGCTACAACCGAGAAGGGGGATGGGGCGAAAACGAAACGGAGCGAATCGCTAGCGATACCAGCCCAAAGAAGTAAGCCAGAAAGATGTCTGCCGGCCCTTGTGTCAAGCGTCATCCTCCTTTGAAAAGTTGTCCGGTGCCAGCTAAAGAGGTAAGAGGAGAAAACGTCCTCCGACGGATCAGTCTGTGCTTGCGCTATGGCTATCATGCAGGGCGGCTCACTTGTGAGGGGAGGAGAGAAGGGGGAACCTGCTAGCCGACCGTGGGATGACGACGAGAGGGGAGCGGAAGGACGGAGACCCTAGGGAAGGTCTTCACTGCGATAGAGAGGATAGTGTTCCCTGATGTACTCTCTGCGCCATTATACCAGCCAACCGATGAATCGACCATGGAATGATGGTGGGGTTCGTCCCAAAGCTCTAGAAGGAGAGGGCTTGGGGGTGATGGGTGAGGACGGAGCTCCCCAGATGGGGGATACCGGGTATGAAGACCGAGGGGGAGCCCCTGAGTTGTGGATCGGACGAGGCCGGAGCGCAAAACGGACCGGAGTCGGTTCCAGCTGAACAAGCCGGAAGTTGGGTGTCGGTGGTGGGTCCCTTGTGGAAGCGACAGGCGGCAGGGGAGCCGCAACTAGCCGATTCTGGACCAGACGAGTAAAACGGCAGGAAACAGCCGATGAAATGATGGGCCCTGGGTCAGGGTCGGAGGGAGTTAGCCCCGGCCAGACCAGGAATGGAAAGGGAAAAACCCTATCGAAAACAACGACAGGCAAAGAAAGGAAATAAAATAAAAAGAAAGGACCGACATACAAAAGAGCCCAAGCGAACCCCAAAGTATAGAAGAAAAAATCGAAATACAAAAAGAACCCGAGCGAATCCCTAAAGTATTCAAAGAAAGGACAACCTAATCAGTGGCACTCTCCACGTATACTGAAATGCAGCCTTACCCCTGGCCCCGACTCCAAAGAAAACAAAAACGTCAAAATACCAAAACAAAAACAGTATCGGGAATTCCGAGGTGTGTCTAAGAACATGGAATTTGTTGATTGAGTACTAATTTTTTTTTTCTTTTTTTTTTTTTTTCGGATTCCCGATTTTTTTTGTTCTCGGGAGATGATTTTTCTGGAATTTTTTTTTTGGGTATTGCCGGTAGTGTTTTTGTTTTGAATACCTTCGGTTTACGCCATTGTTTTCTTTAGAGTCGGGGATAGAGGGCCAGTCTGCTAAGGCAGGGACGTGGGGTTTGCCCCTGATTAAAAAGCCTTAAGGGCTATGCATCCTCCGTCTCCGCTACACCTCCAGTCATTGAAATTTATTTCCTATTTGGGAACGACTCAACACCACAACTGCGAGCGAAATCATCACCACTTTTTCTCTCCTCCTCCCCTCCTAGGGGGGGTTAGGAAGAACACTTTCCATCACTTGTTTGCGTTTCAGCATCCCCACCTTGCTTCCCTCCTGAGGTCTACCCTCCTGAGGATCTTCTTTCCTTGCTCCCGGCTTCTCACGATGCTGGTCACCTCCCTTACCCTGCTTTCACTTCGCCTCGCTTAGTGATTTCTATGGTCGGGTTTTTTCATTCGGTCTTTCTACAGACGGCCGGGAACACAGTTAGCAGTAGGAGGAGACTCTTCAACAGGCCACGGTCGACTTCTCCATTCTCCTTTTGCGCATGAGGCTGCCTTGCCAGACACGAACGCGATAACTGATAGTACGTCCTGCCGAGTAAACACTCCCCTCTTAGACCACCCCCCGTCCTGATTGGCTGGCACCCTACTGCCTCCCTCTACCCTCCTCCTCGTTGCCTTCCTGCCACTGGGATCCCCTCCAGAAGTGACGCCATCTCTCATATCACAAGGGACCACACGAGAGACACGGTAATATGGTCGGTCGGCTTCGAACCCACCCCAGCTGGTACCTTACTGCCACCTATCCTCCTCTTCTGGCTGGCACCCTTACATACTGCCAACTCCACCCCCTCTGTTCAGGCGGGTTTCCAGGGTTCCTCATTTCTGCCACACCCCTATCGAGTGCCTGGCTCCCTCGCGACTCGCTGGCGTGGGCTGCGGCCCACGGATACTATTATCCAACTTTGCCAGGGCTGGCTGCAACATTGCCAGTTTGGTTTTCCTTAGGTTTTGGGGGTTAGGATTTCTTTGTTAGGTGCACTGTCGGGATTTTGGTTTTCCTTGTTTCTGCGCGATTTTGGTGGGATTTTATATTTTCGTAGTTTACGGGAGTGGTTGCTTGTTAGGATAGTTTTTTTGACCAGGTGTTTGGGCCATGGTTTTTCTATAGCTTTCCGGGACCTGGCCCGGGTTGGAGGTTTTTTATGCGTTAGCCCTGTAGGCTCTTTGCGGATTTTTGTACCTTAAACAAAATAAAATCAGATAAAAAAAAAAAAAAAAAAGAAAAAAAAAAAAAAAAGCCTTAAGGGCTATGACAAAAACAAAACTATAAGCCAAATGCGGTAACAAAAGAAATCTCAGCCCCTATCTCCCGGTCAGACGATTCCGTCCCTGCACCCCAAACGGTGACTAATCTAACTAGTAAAGAAAAATAACATCCTAAGCGGACCTAGAAAAATCATAATAAAGGAAAGCTAACTAAAACGAAAGGAAAGTAAAAATGGCAGGGCAGCCAGAGGCGGTCCTATCCAGGGTCCGGAGAGGTTGAAGGTGGCACCAGGCCCCGAAGGGCTGGCATGGAGGGAGGGAAGCCTGTTCCCGTGGCTTTGATGTAGCTGGCAAGGGCGAGCGTGAGCTCAGCCGATGCCCAAATTGGGGAGACCTGGCCTATGTCTTCGACCCCAGGGAGATGGAGTAGTCGGAGTTCAGCCCTGGCGGGACAGGTGAGGACAGCGTGGTCCAGGGTTTCGTCCTGTTCCTCGCAGAATGGGCATGTTTTGGAGGCCTCGGGGTCCTCCCAGGTTGTGTGGGCTGCCAGGTAACTCTTCCCGGCCCTGATCTGGTGTATCCGGCCAGCCACAAACTTGTCGAGCCCCATGAAGGCGTGAGGCTTGAGGGATGGCTGGTAGGGATAGTAGGTGGGTGGAGGCGACTGGAGGGCCCAGTCCTGGAGGAGGAGTTCGCGCAGCTTTGCCTTGACCTGGGCGTACGGTGTGGTGGCCGGGCTGTCTGGCGGGACTAGCTTGGGTACTAAATGGGGGGCAGTGAGCGGAAACGAGCCGAGCCCGCAGATTATTGGGAGGAGAGAGTGGCAGAGGGAATCTATTGGAAGGTGCCTCCTCATCGGAGCCTCAGCCTTATAGGTGTCCCAAGAAAGTGGAATGCAGTTCGTTCTTCTCCCTACCAGCACTGGGTCCCTGGTGGAGCGCCGGATGCTGGAGGAGTCCGCTATGGGGAGAGTGGGGGGCAGTCTTGCAGCTGCCTGGTTGATGATCGGGGATGAGCAGGCCAGCCTGAAGGTGGCCATCCTTCTCCTGTGCTTTAGGATTGTTGGGAGAGGAGGCAGGCAGGCCTCGTGGGCCAGTATTGTCGTGGGCGTGGCCCGAAAGCAGTTGGTGACCCATCTGAGGACTTGGTTCCAGAAAACCGACATCTTGTCCGACGTCACCACCGTTGGCTGAAAGAGGTCTGCCCCATAGGACAGGATGGGAAGGATGAGGCCAGATGCCAGCTGGTGATACGCGTAGGGGGCCATGCCGGTGCCAGGGGGAGAGAGTTGGCGGATAGTTGCGAAGGGGGTCAGAGCGAGGTTGAGCCTTCGAAGGAAGTGGGTGGTGGTTTCCAGGGTCAGGGTGAACCAGTAGCCAAGCCAGCGGATGACCCTGGAGGGTTGAAATACCATGCCATTAAGGGCAATGGGGGAGTTGGAGACTTCCGACCGGTCTTTCTCTGTACGCCAGTGGATAAGCTCCGTCTTTGGTATGGAAAAGGACACGCCGATCCTGGCTGCCTTGTTAGAAAGCAAGGAAAAAATACGCTGAAGAGCCCTGATATTCCCCCTGTAAGAAGCAGAAGAAACAGTAACAGAAAAATCATCAACATATGAAAAAATAATTGAGCAAGGTATTGAAATATGTAAACCAGAAACATAAATCAAAAACAACAAAGGAGAGACAGGAGAGCCCTGAGGGGCTCCAACTTGAACAGGACAGTAGACGCCAGGGGCTCCCTGGAAAAGGAGCTTACACTAGCGGTTGGAAAGAAAGGAACGAACCCAAGACACAAGGTACCTAGGTACCCCGCACTTGACCAAAATCTGAGAGAGAGTAAAGGAAGAAATATTATTGAAGCCGCCCTTGATAACCAGGAAAAGGGTAGAGACCTTGGTGCCTGGGCGCTGCCGGGAGCGGACTTTGTGAATGAGGGAGGCTGAGGCGTCGAAGGTCGAGAGGCCAGGGAGGGATCCGCCCTGGTTGGGGTTAATGAGGCTGACCGATCTTGCGATGAGGGATAGGCGAGTGGCGATAATATGTTCCGGGATCTTGGAGACGGTCTCTAAGAGCACGATGATCCGGAAGGATGCCGGGGAAGAGTAGTCAGGCTTGCCTGGTTTCGGAAGCACTATCCCGTTGGCCCTTTTGAGGTGGGTGGAGTGATATTCATGGGAGAGGAGGGGAGAGAGGAGGTTGAGGAGGATACTGGGGTTGGCCAGGCTCACATCCTTCCAGACGCCGTAAGGGATCTGGTCGGGACCTGGGGCTGAGGAGGAGGAGGATTTAGCGAGCGCTCGTGAGATTTCTTTGGGCAGGAGGGGGCAGTCGTCGTGTGGTCGTAGCCAGCCGGCCGAGGGGGAGGGAGGTTTGGGAGGAAAAAAATGATTCAGGAGGGAGGAGTTGATTTCTGTCGGGGTATCGGCGCCTGGGAAAGAGGGGAACCTGTCGGCTGGCCTGCCGGAGGCCATTCTTCTTGCGTCCCAAACTGTGGTGGTCGTCACCCCGACAAGGAAGGATTTGTAGTGTGAGGTTTTTGTCTCACGGATTGCCCTGAAATAGGTGTTCCGCCTGGTGCTGGCCTCCGAGAGGGATGATGTTGTGCGGTTCTTGGGATGGGCGCGGGAGGCGGAGTGATAGAGTTGTCTCAGGTGGGTGAGCTTGGATGTCCACCAGCGTTTTGCCTGAACTGAGGGTCTCTTGGAGGGGGTGTGAGCCCAAATTAGCATGGTGACTGTCGTGAGGTGTCTGGAGAGCCAGGCGTCCATGGCTAGGTCAGTTGGGTATGGGGGTGGAGGTGGGATTGACAGTGAGGCGAGGGCTAGTAGAAGTGAGGCCCAGTCCGTCTTCTGCCAGTTGGGGCAAGGGGGAGAAGGCTTGAGAAGGGGGGTGGAAAAAATTACTGTGATCAGCACGTGGTCGGATCCAGTTGATGGGAGGTTGGCATGCCAGTCGGCAAAGTAGGGTTGGAGAAGGTTGTTGGCGAAGGCGATATCTAGGACACCTGGTCGGTTGGCGGTATCAAAGGGGAAACGAGTGAAAATGCCAGGGGTGTTGAGGAGGGAGAACTGGAGGTCGTTTGCCAAGTCAAAGTAGGGGGAAGAGGTCGTATACTCATTGGGTGAGATCGCTCATAGGGGGTCAGATTAGGTGTGGTGGATGTTGAAGTCCCCTACCACCAGTGTTGGAAAGGGATGGGCCTTGAAGACCTCGTGAGGCTGGACCGATCTCGCAAGCAAGGTGGGCCCTGGTGTGGAGTAGGCATTGTAGATCCTAAGCTGTGTGTGTAAAGTATTAAACAGGCCATCAGCAGAAAAAATATCCAGGGCCATCAAGTCAGGTTTGTCAAAAAAACAAGGCAAAACAGAAACGCCTTGTTGAAACTCTAAGGAAACAAAAGAAGCGACCCTAGGGGGGGCACCCAGTAAGAAAGGAGGGGCGAACGCCTTGTAAAAGCCAAAAGCAGGCAGGCGGCCACGAAAGGTAGGGGGGTCCTGAAAGAGGACTATATGAGGGGCAGTCGGCAGCGACTTAAAGCTGTTAAATAAAGAAAGAAAAACATCCCAGCTTCCCAGGCAGTTATGTTGAACAAAGGAAAGTTTTTTAAATTTGGAAGGAGTGTGGGGCCCTAAGGGCGCAGTGGCGCTGTAAGGCGTATCACTCATTAGTTAAGGATATCAGGAGAAGAAGGGGGAACATCGATGGCCCAAGCGGGAGGGGGGCCGACATGTCTGGGTTGGGGCGCAGCGAAGGTGCCTCCTTGGGGGGGCACTCTGGGGGTATCGAAGAGGCTCCTTCCTAGAAAGGCAGTAGCCGGGGGGGCACTGGGGGCCCTGCCTTGAAGGAAGCCAGGGGTGTAGAGGGCAGGTCTGGGGGTTTCCTCCTCTTGGGGGGGGGCTGTTGGAGGGGTTAGCAGTGCCGCAACTTCGGCTGGGGTAGTGTCCTCTGCTGTCTCCATTGCGACCCCTTGCGGATGTGCTGGGGGGTCAGCAGCGTCTGTCCTGGATGGCCTGGCTGGGCATTTGGGGTGGGTGGCCGAGTGAGGGTCTTCGCAATTGGGGCAGCGGAGGGGCGAGGCAACGCAGCACGCTGGTACTGCCTTTGTCTGGCCTATCTTGGGGCATGTGGGGTTGGGGCAGCGGTAGGCCAAGCGAAGGTGGTTGGCCGAGCACAGGGGGCAGGTGTTGTGGGTGGCCTTGCAGGCTGGCGCGGAGTGGCCGAACTTCCCGCACTTCCTGCACTGCATGAAATGGTTAGAGGAGTGTGCCGGTTCAACGTTACGGGACTTGGAGTAAAGCAAAATGTTGGTGCCGATCCTGCTAACGTCAGCAGGGGCAACCGAAATGATAACGGAGGAAGTCCTCTTAGCAGCCCTTTTTTCCGGGTCTGGCTGTAGGAAGCGAGCGGAGAAGATCGTCACATCCGCCGCATTGCGGATGGAGGGAAGGAGGGAGGCACAAAGGTCAGCATTATCGGCGGGCAGGTACTGGAGGGGGAGGCCATGGATCGCCAGTTGGACTTCGTTGGGGGCAGGGCGGAAGGGGAGGAGGGGGTTTTCTCCTATGGGGAAGGATTGATTGAACTTGCTGGCCAGGGCCTTGTAGTATGGGGAGTAGGCCGTGGCGGGGGTGAAGAGATTCTTGGCGAGAAGGGTGAGAGAGCCTCATTCATTCACGGTGGCCGTGAAGCTGAGGGGGAGGGGGCAGTTGGCTTCCTGGAGGACGAGGGCGGCGATGTCAGGGGCAGTAGCAGCTATTCTCTGAGCGTCAGCCTGGGGGAGGGGGGTCATACAGGGGGCAAAGAAACAGCCCTCAGCCAGGGGCAATGGTGCCAGGCCCTTAGATACAGGGGCAGCAGCATTGAACGTTGCGACTTCGGTAGCCGAGGCATTTTTCTTGCCCTTCCTGGACCTCCCACTGTTGGCTGGCATGGTAGCGACGGAGGCATAGGTTGCAGGCTGGGGGGGTTGGCGGGGCACCTCCTTTTTGAAGTTGGGGTGCTCTTTTCCGGGGAGGAAGGAGTCGAGGTCGTACTCCCCTTTGCAGTAGGATTCAGCCTCCCATGACCGGGGGAACTTGACCACCCAGGCCTTGGAGTCGCCGTACCACTGCTTGAGAGTGGAGTCGAAGCGAGGGAGGTCCCAGTCGAAGCCACTGGTGGCTGCTGGGGCTGGCATGGGTGGCGCAGTGGGCGGGGCTTGGTGTTGGGCCTGTGCTGGCCTGGAGCGGTTCGGAATTGGGGGGGGAGGGGGAGCATGGGAGGGGGAGCATGGGAGGGGGTGCTGGCTCACACCACGACCTGGTTGGTGAGATCTTTGACTGACGCCTGGAGTGCTGCAAAGTCTTTGGGGGTGGGGCCCTGGCGGTCCTCGGTTGGGGGGGGTCGGGGGGGAGGGCTCTATTCTTCGAGCCTTGAGATGCGGTCAGCTACGTTGCCTACCCCCTGAAGGAGTCTGCAAAGCAGGGGGATGATTATTGATTCCCCTGTGGAGAGGTCTCTGAGGGCATCGTCGTTGAGGGGCAGGAAGGTCTCGGAGTCTAGGTGCAGATCGGGGATGACCTGCCGGCAGAGGTTATGAAGGAGGGGGAGGTTAGGATCCAGGGGGCCTGGGGAAGCAGTCGGGGAGGGGGCAGCACCGTCTCCAGAGGTGGAGGGGCGTTCCCCACGAGCGTAGGGGTGGTGGTGTTGTTGAGAGCGCTTGGAGGCGCGGGAAGAGGACCTGGAGTCAGTCATGGTGACTGGCGCTGGTGAAGCTGGGGTGGGGTCGCTTATAGTTGAGGCCTAAGCGAAGAGCAAATTTGGTGTGTCAAGATGGTTGCCACCCAAAAGTTTGGAGTTTTGGGGTGGCCGAAAGCGGTGATTTTTCAAAGGTCAGTAAAGTAGAGGGCGCGGAGTGTGTATAGCCCTTACGGCTTTTTCTTTTTTTTTCGAACCTACTTCAGCTGGTACCTTACTACCACCTTTCCTCCTCCTCCTCGGCTGGCATCCGTATACTGCCAACTCCACCCCCTCTGTCCAGGCGGGCTCTTGGGGTTCCTCGCTTCTGCCACACCCCCCTTCAGGTGCCTGGCTCTTTTGCCCCCTTTGCTCCAGGCCTTTTCGCCCAAGGATACAATTATCCGACTTTTGCTGGGGCTGGCTGCAACATTGCCGGTGTGGTTTTCCATAGGTACGGGTTGGGATTTCTTCGTTGTGGGTTTTGTCGGAGGGTTTGGTTTCTTTTTGGGCTGCGCGGCTTTGGTGGGATCTGAAGTAGTTTACGGGAGGGTCGCTTGTTAGGATAGTTTTTTCGACCAGGTCTTTGATCATGGTTTTTCTGTAGCTTTCCGAGGCCCGGTCCGGGGTGGAGGTTCTTTGCCGTCATAGCTCTGTAAGCTGTATATGGTTTTTGTACCTTTAAACGAAATAAAATCTGATTTAAAAAAAAAAAAAAAAAGAAAAGCCTCAAGGGCTATGCACGCTCCGCGCCCTCTACTTTCCTGACCTTTGAAAAATTACCGCATTCGGCCAGCCCAAAACTCCAAACTTTTGGGTGGCAACCATCTCGACACACCAAATTCTGCTTTTCGCTTAGGCTTCACCTATAGGCGACCCCACCCCTTCCACGACTAAGTCAGCTATCATGGCAGACTCTAGGTCCTCCTCTCGAACCTAGAAGCGCTCGCACCCCTACACGCGCGGCGAGCAATCTACCGCCACTGATCCAGCCCCCGAGGGACCCAGTGCTCCCTCCAGAACCTCAACCCCGGCCGTCCTCGACCCGAACCTCCCCCTCCTTCGAGACCTTTGCAATGAGGTCTTCCCCCAAATCAGTCTCGATCTAGCGTCCGTCCCTCCCCTCTCCGATGAGAATCTCCTCGAGCTCTCAACGGGAGAGGCCTTCATGATCCCCCTCCTCTGCAAGGTCCTCCAGGGCGTCGGCTACCTAAGCAACCGCCTGGCAAGGCTAGAGACCACCCCCCCCCCCCCCCCCCCTCCCCAACCAACGGGTGGCCCTCAGGCCCCCCCCCCCACTGAGTTCAGGGCCCTTAAGGCCGCTTTCGACGACCTATCACATCGCGTTATGGCCCAGGCCAGCGCCCCCTCCCACCAGCCCCCCCCTCCCATCCCAAACCGCTCAAGGCCCTCTCAGCCCCAGCGCCAAGCCCCTCCTGCTGCGCCACCTGTGCCAGCCCCGGCAGCCACTAGTGGCTATGACTGGGATATCCCCTCCTATGAGTCTGTACTGAAGCAGTGGTACGGCGACCCCAAGGCCTGGGCGGTTAAGTTCCCAAGGTCCTGGGAGGCCGAAGAATACCGCAAAGGTAAGTACGACCTCTCTGCCTTCCTCCCTGGCAAGGAACACCCCAGCTACAAGAAGGAGGCGTCCCGCCAGCCCCAACCCACAACCTACGCTTCTGTTGCGGCACAACCGGCAAGCGGAGGGAAATCCAAGAGAGGCAAGAAGAACGCCTCGGCCGCCCAAGTCGCGTCGTCCAACGCGGAGGCTCCCAAGTCCAAGGGCCCCTCGCCGTTGCCTCTGGCCGAGCGCCGTTTCTTCGCTCCTCGCGTGCACCCCTCCCCCCATGCTGACCCACAGAACCTAGCCGCCACCGCCCCCGACATCGCCGCCTCAGTCCTCCGAGAGGCCAACTGTCCCTTTCCCCTCAGCTTCACGGCGACCGTGAACGACAAAGGATCGCTGACCCTCCTGGCCAAGAACCTCTTCACCCCGGCCACGGCCTACTCCCCATACTACGAGGCTCTGGCGAACAAGTTCAACCAAGTCGCCCCAGTTGGAAACAATCACTACCGAGCCTTCCGCCCCGCCCCCAACGAGGTTCAATTGGCCATCCACGGCCTCCCCCTCCAGTACCTCCCAGCCGATAATGAAAGACTCTGCGCTGACCTCCTCCCCTCCATCCGCAACGCAGCGGATGTGACCATCTTCACCGCTCGTTTCCTGCAGCCCAACCCCGAGAAGAGGGCTGCTAAAAAGACCTCATCCGTTATTGTTTCGGTTGCCCCTGCTGATGTAGACAGGATTGGCACCAACATCTTTCTTTTTTCCAAGTCCCGAACAGTTGAACGGGCACACTCCTCTAACCGATTCATGCAGTGTAGGAAATGCTGGAAGTTCGGACACTCCTCCCCTGCCTGCAAGGTCACCCACAACACCTGTCCCCTTTGCTCAGCCAACCACCTACGCTCAGCCCACCGCTGTGGCAACCCGACCTGCCCCAGAATGGGCAACACAAAGGCAGTACCTGACTGCTGCCCGGCCTCAATCCTTCGCTGCCCCAACTGCGGGGGCCCACACACCGCAACTCACCCCACCTGCCCATCCAGACCCTCTAGGACAGACCCCACTGACCCCCCCCCGCGAGGGGAGGACCCCATGGAAACAGCCGAGGACCCTGTCCCGGCCGATGTCCCGATGCCGCTAACTCCCCCCTCCGTCCCTCCCCAAGAGGAGGAGACTCCAAGACCTGCCCCCTCCC
>ML120669.1:17828-28317 GCA_003788595.2 Choiromyces venosus 120613-1
AAAAAACTTTCCTTTGTTCAACATAACTGCTTGGGAAGCTGGGATGTTTTTCTTTCCTTGTTTAATAGTTTTAAATCGCTACCGCTGCCCCCTCATATAGTCCTCCTTCAGGACCCCCCTGTTTTTCGCAATCGCCTACCTAGTTTTGCTTTTTACAAGGCTTTTGCACCTCCCCCTACCACAGGCAAACCACCTAGGGTTGCCATTTATGTATCCTTTGATTTCCAGCAAGGCGCCTCCTTTTTGCCTTGTTTTTTTGTCAGCTCTGACTTAATGGCCTTGGATGTTTTTTCCCCCACAGGCTTATTTAACGATTCATTTACACAGCTTAGGCTCTACAACGCCTACTCCACAGTAGGACCAATGGGCGTTCGCTCGGTCCTCCCACCAGATCTCTTCAGGGATCATGCTTTTCCTACCTTGGTGGTCGGGGACTTCAATCTCCACTACCCTTCGTCAGACCCCCTCCGAGCTATGTCCCCTCAGGAATACGCAGCCTCCTCCCCGTACTTTGACTTAGCCAACGAGCTCCACTACTCCCTGCTCAATACTCCTGGTGTCTTCACTCGCTTCCCGTTCGACGTTTCTACCAGGCCAGGAGTCCTGGACCTCGCTTTTGCTAACCAACCCCTCTACCCCTGCTTCGCTGACTGGAAGACTGACCTGCCGGCCACTGGCTCCGACCACCTGGCAATCACAAGCAGCTTCTCTACCCCCCTCCTGAAACCCCTTCCCCCCTCCCCTGACTGGAGGAAAACTGACTGGGCAACTATGCTGCCGCTGTTACAGGAATGGTCTATTCCCCCCTCACCGCCAAACCCAACTGACCTGGCCCTGGATGCCTGGCTGGACCGGCACCTCACGGCACTCACTACTCTTCTCCGATCTCATACCCCTTCCAAAAGGCCATCAGTACACGCCAAACCATGGTGGTCACCTGAGCTCTCCCATCTCCGACAGGCCTACAACGCCGCCGCACGCACCCACCGCAAGAACCGCTCTGCCCCCTCCCTCTCCGAGTCCAAAATCAGGCGTAACGCCTACTTCAAGGCCATCAGGAAGGCCAAGACCACCCACTGGAAACCCTTCCTGGCAGGGATTACGACCACCTCAGTCTGGGACGCCAAGAGGCTAGCCTCAGGCCGACCGACTGAACGCTTCCCTACCATGCCTGACGCAACTACCCCAATGGAACTCAACTCTTCACTCCTTGATCACTTCTTCCCTCCCAAACCTCGCTCCCCAACTGCCGGCTGGCTAAGACGACACGACGACTGCCCCCTCCTCCACGAAGAAATCTCTGGAGCTCTTTCGAAATCCTCCTCCTCCTCAGCCCCAGGTCCCGACCAGATCCCCTATAGCATCTGGAAGGAAGTAAACCGGGCCAATCCGAACATCCTCCTCAACCTCCTGTCCCCCCTCCTCCTCTACGGCTATCACCCGTCCTCTCTCAAGAGAGCCAACGGAGTCGTCCTCCCAAAACCTGGTAAGCCCGACTACTCATCCCCAGCTTCATTTAGAATCATCGTGCTCCTTGAAATGGTGTCGAAAATCCTGGAGCGGATAGTCGCTACCCGTCTCTCCCTCATAGCAAGATTGGTCGGCCTAATCAACCCCAATCAGTGCGGCTCCCCCTCGGGACTCTCCGCCTTCGATGCCTCTGCTTCACTTACCCACAAAGTCCGCTCCCGCCAGCACCCTGGAACTAAGGTTTCTACTCTCTTCCTGGACATTAAGGGTGGCTTCGACAATATTTCTTCCTTTACTCTTTCTCAGATTTTAGTCAAGCGCGGGGTGCCTCGGTACCTGGTGTCTTGGGTTCATTCATTTCTTTCTAACCGTCAGTGCAAGCTCCTCTTTCAGGGAGCCCCTGGCGTCTACTGTCCTGTTCAAGTTGGAGCCCCTCAAGGCTCTCCTGTCTCTCCTTTGTTGTTTTTGATTTATGTTTCCGGTTTGCATATTTCAATACCTCGCTCGGTTATTTTTTCTTATGTTGATGATTTTTCTGTTACTGTTTCTTCTGCTTCTTATAGGGGGAACATCAGGGCTCTTCAGCATATATTTTCGTTACTTTCTAACAGGGCAGCCAGGATCGGCGTGTCCTTTTCCATTCCGAAAACGGAGCTCATCCACTGGCGGACCGAGAAGGACCGGTCGGAAATCTCCAACTCCCCCATTGCCCTTAGCGGCATGGTATTCCACCCCTCCAGGGTAGTTCGCTGGCTCGGCTACTGGTTCACCCCCTCCCTGGAGACCACCACTCACTTCCTTAGAAGGCTTACCCTGGCTCAGGGCGCCTTCTCAACAGTTAGACAACTATCCCCCCCTGGGGCAGGCATGCCGCCGTACGCCTGTCACCGCTTGGCCTCGGGCCTAATCCTCCCAATCCTGGCCTACGGTGCCAACCTACTAGTCCCAACAGCAGGGGTCCTAGAGAGGATGTCTGTTTTTTGGAACCAGGTCCTTCGCTGGGTCACAAACTGCTTTCGGGCGACCCCTACCACTATACTGGCCTGCGAGGCCTGCCTCCCTCCCCTCCCGATTCTATTCAAACACAAGCGAAGGATGGCCGCCCTTAGACTAGCCTGCTCTTCACCTACCATCAACCCAGCGGCAGCCAGGCTGCCCGTTTCACTTCCCATCACGGACTCCTCGCAGACCAGGCGCTCAACAAGGGACCCGGTCCTGGCAGGAAGGAGGACCAACTGCATTCCACTCCCCTGGAACACCTTCAAGGCCACAGCGCCCACCAGGCGACACCTCCCCATAGACGGCCTCTGCCATGCTCTCCTCCCGATAGTCCGCAACTTGGGCACATTCCCGCTAGCGGCGCCCCACCTCCTACCAGAACTGCCCCCTGCTGAACGTCCCGGGACTAAGCCCTACAAGCAGATCAAGGGTGAGCTCCGAGCCACACTCATCGACGACTGGACCCTACAGTCACCCCCTCCGCTCTACTAAAAGTACAAACCGTCCCTTCGGCCCCACGCTTTTATGGGCCTGGACAAGTTTGTGGCTGGTAGGATCCAACAGATGCGTGCTGGGAAGAGCTACCTGGCGGCACACACCACCTGGGAGGACCCTGAGGCCCCCACCACATGCCCATACTGCGAGGAAAAGGACGAGACCCTAGACCACGCCATACTACACTGCCCTCCCAAGGCTGAGGCTCGCCTCCTCCATCTCCCTGGAGTTGACGACACGGCCCGGAGTCTTCTCTCTGGACAACTGCGGAACTTATGCTGGGCTTGTCCAACTACATCAAAGCCACGGGGACAGGTTTCCCCCCCACCATGCCAGCCCTTCGGGCACCGGCAACAACCACAACTCACACCGGACCCTGGATAGGACCGCCTCTGGCTGCCCTGCCATTTTACTTTCCTTTATGTTTTAGTTAGCTTTCCTTACTGTGCGAGTATTTTGGGTGCTTTAGCTTAAGATTTCGTACGTTTCTTTACTAGCTAGATTAGTCACCGTTTGGGGTGCAGCGTCAGGATTGACATTTGGGAGATCGGGGCTGAGAGTTTCTTTTGTTTACGCGTTTGGTTTATAGTTTTGTTTTTGCCATAGCCCTTAAGGCTTTTTTCTTTTTTTTTTTTTTTTTTAAATCAGATTTTATTTCGTTTAAAGGTACAAAAACCATATACAGCTTGCAGAGCTATGACGGCAAAGAACCTCCACCCCGGACCGGGCCCCGGAAAGCTACAGAAAAACCATGATCAAAAGACCTGGTCGAAAAAACTATCCTAACAAGCGACCCTCCCGTAAACTACTTCAGATCCCACCAAAGCCGCGCAGCCCAAAAAAAACCAAACCCTCCGACAAAACCCACAACGAAGAAATCCCAACCCAAACCTATGGAAAACCACACCGGCAATGTTGCAGCCAGCCCCAGCAAAAGTCGGATAATTGTATCCTTGGGCGAAAAGGCCCGAAGCAAAGGGGGCAAAAGAGCCAGGCACCTGAAGGGGGGTGTGGCAGAAGCGAGGAACCCCAAGAGCCCGCCTGGACAGAGGGGGTGGAGTTGGCAGTATACGGATGCCAGCCGAGGAGGAGGAGGAAAGGTGGTAGTAAGGTACCAGCTAAAGTAGGATCGAAGCCGACCGAACCGTATTACCGCGTCTCTCGTGTAGTCCCTTGTGATATGAGAGATGGCGTCACTTCTGGAGGGGATCCCAGTGGCGGGAAGGCGACGAAGAGGAGGATAGGGGGTGGCAGTAGGGTGCCAGCCGATCTGGAGGGGGGGGAGGTCTAAGAGGGGAGTGTTCACCCGGCGGGACGTACTATCGGTTATCGTGTTCGTGTCCGACAAGGCAGCCTCCTGCGTAAAAGGAGAATGGAGGAATCGACCGTGGCCTGTTGAAAAGTTTCCTCCTACTGCTAACTGTGTTCCCGGCCGTCTGTAGAAAGACCGAATGAAAAAACCCGACCTTAGAAATCGCTAAGCGAGGCGAAGCGAAAGCGGGGTAAGGGAGGTAACCAGCATCGTGAGACGCTGGGAGGAAGGATAGGACATCCTCAGGAGGGTAGACCTCAAGAGGGAGGCAAGGGGGGGATGCCGAAGCGCAAACAAGTGATGGAAAGTGGTCTTCCTAACCCCCCCTAGGCGGGGGGGAGGAGAGAAGAAGTGGTGATGATTTCGCTCGCAGTCGTGGTGTTGAGTTGTTCCCAAATAGGTAATAAATTTCAATGACTGGAGGTGTAGCGGAGAGGGAAGATGCATAGCCCTTAAGGCTTTTTTTTTTTTTTTTTCTTTTTTTTTTTTTTTTTTTTAAATCATGAGTTCGTTGTTAAGGTACAAGAATCTGTGTGGAGCCTTAAGGGCTATGACAAAAACAAAACCATAAATCAAAAACAATAACAAAAGAAATCTCAGCCCCGATCCCCTTTCCGACATAGTGTCGAACGCACCACTCACAGTGACTAATCATCAAAGGAAAGAATCTTATGAAATCCCTAAGCAAACCCCAGAAAAAACATAAAGCAAAAAACGAAAATTAAAATAAAGGAAAGTACGGGGAAACCCCAAAAAAGCCCCCAAAACAAGGCAAAAAAAAGCAAACCCCCCCGGGAAAGGGGCCCCCAAGAAAAAACCAAGGAAGGTGAAAAGGGGGGCCAAAGGCCCGTCTAGCGGTCAGCGCTGAGGGGACAGTGGAGATGGACATAGGCTCTAGGTGTTGTTGGGACGCAGACAGCAAAAGCCGTGGCTGCAGGTGCTTGGCAAGGCAAAGCAGAAGCGAGAACTGGAATGAAAATGCCCAATACTGTGAGGTACGGGCAGAACGACTTGGGATGCCCTATGAGGATATAGCCGTAGGGCAGGTGGGGATGGAAAATTGGGTTTGCAACCGGGCAAACAAAGGAAGAGAAGTGTGGTGGCCACAGCAAACCTAAGGTTGCCACTAGGCAGCTGGGGCCAAGCAGGGGAGGAGCCCGACGCGAAAGGGTTCGGGAGGAGGTTGGTAGAATGAAACCGGAATCGAGGACAGGAATCGAGAGGGACGGTAGAAGCTGGCAAGTATCGGGAGCCTGAAACGTGCCCATAGCAAGCGTCGTCCTGGCTGGAATTCCCAAGAGGCCAGTGAGCAGTGGCCAAAGCCGATGGAGGTCATCAGTGTGAGCTGGAGGTGGGTTGAATAGGGTTCGGGAAACTGTCTCGAGACAGTATGGAAGATATTGAAGGTGGGAGTGGAGGCAAAAGGATGCCTGTCCCCACCGTCGAGGGGGTTGTGTCCGAGGCCGTCTTGGCGAATTACCCCGTTTCTCGTGTGGTCCCTTGTTATAGGAGAAAAAGCGTCACTACTGGAAGGGATACCAGAGCTAGAAAGGCAACGGGGGGAAGTGAAGAGGGGCAGTAGGATGCTAGCCGATCCTCGTTGGAGAGGCGAGAGTGGGGAGCGTTATGTTTCCCGACCGCAAGAACCCCTAAGCGAGGTCCTGGGTGGGGCAGGGAGAGCGTTCAACACCACGAGATGTTGAGAGGATAGGATGGGATCCCCAAAAGGGTGAATCACAATGGGGAGAGAGGGAGGAAGATGCCGACGGGCAAAGGGGAGATGGGTGGTGTCCATCCTGCCCCCCCGAGATGGGGGGGAGGAAGCAAAGTTCGCGATGTTTTCTCGGTGTTGAGTCGTTCCCAAATAGGAAATAAATTTCAATGACCGGAGTTGTTGTGGAGACGGAGGATGCATAGCCCTTAAGGCTCCATGCAGGTTCTTGTACTTAACAACGAATATATGAGATAAAAAAAAAAAAAGAAAAAAAAAGCCTTAAGGGCTATGAAACACAAGAGAAGGATGGCCGCCCTGAGACTGGCCTGCGCCTCACCCACCATCAACCCAGCGGCCGCCAGGCTGCCCCCCTCACTTCCCATTACGGACTCCTCGCAGACCAGGCGCTCAACAAGAGACCCAGTCCTAGCAGGAAGGAGGACTAACTGCATTCCGCTCCCCTGGAATACCTTCAAGGCCTCAGCGCCTACCAGGAGACACCTCCCCATCGATGGCCTCTGCCACGCTCTCCTCCCGGTCATCCGCAACTTGGGCGCATTCCCGCTAGCGGCACCTCACCTCCTACCAGAACTACCCCGTGCTGAACGACCCAGGACAAAGCCCTACAAACAAATCAAGGGTGAGCTCCGAGCCACACTCATCGACGACTGGACCCTACAGTCACCCCCTCCACTCTACTACAAGTACAAACCGTCCCTTCGGCCCCACGCTTTTATGGGCCTGGACAAGTTTGTGGCTGGTAGGATCCATCAGATGCGTGCTGGGAAGAGTTACCTGGCGGCGCACACCTCCTGGGAGGACCCTAAGGCCCTCACCACATGCCCATGCTGCGAGGAAGAGGACGAGAGCCTGGACCACGCCATACTACACTGCCCTCCCAAGACTGAGGCTCGCCTCCTCCATCTCCCTGGAGTTGACGACATCGGCCTGGAGTCTTCCCTCTGGATAACAGCGGAACTTACGCTCGGACTGTCCAACTATATTAAAACCACGGGAACAGGCTTCCCACCAACGATGCCAGCCCTCTGGGTACCGGCTTCAACCACAACCTCTCCGGACCCTGGATAGGACCGCCCCTGGCTGCCCTGCCTCTATACTTTCCTTATATTTTGGTTTACTTTCCTTACAGTATGGGTATTTTAGGTGCTTTAGCTTAGGATTTCGTATGTTTCTTTACTAGTTAGATTAGTCACCGTTTGGGGTGCAGCGTCAGGATTGACAGTTGGGAGATCGGGGCCGAGAGTTTCTTTTGTTTATGCGCTTTGATTTATAGTTTTGTTTTTGCCATAGCCCTTAAGGCTTTTTTTTTCTTCTTTTTTTTTTTCTTTTTTTTTTTAAATCATGAGTTCGTTGTTAAGTACAAGAATCTGTGTGGAGCCTTAAGGGCTATGACAAAAACAAAACTATAAGCCAAAACGCGGTAACAAAAGAAATCTCGGCCCCAGTCTCCCGGTCAGACGATTCCGTCTCTGCACCCCAAACGGTGACTAGTCTAGCTAGTAAAGAAAAATAACATCCTAAGCGAACCTAGAAAAATCATAATAAAGGAAAGCTAACTAAAACGGTAGGAAAGTAAAAAAGGCAGGGCAGCCAGAGGCGGTCCTATCCAGGGTCCGGGGAAGTTGTAGTTGGCGCTGGACCCCGAAGGGCCAGCATGGTTGGTGGGAAGCCTGTTCCCGTTGCTTTGATGTAGCTGGCGAGGGCGAGCGTAAGCTCAGCCGATGCCCAAATTGGGGAGTCCTGGCCTATGTCTTCGACCCCAGGGAGATGGAGTTGTCGGAGGTCGGCCCTGGCGGGGCAGGTAAGAATTGCGTGGTCCAGAGTCTCGTCTTGTTCCTCACAGTAGGGACAGGTTTTGGGGGCCTCGGGGTCCTCCCAGGTTGTGTGGGCAGCCAGGTAGCTCTTCCCGGCTCTGATTTGATGTATCCGCCCAGCCACGAACTTGTCCAGGCCCATGAAAGCGTGGGGCCTGAGAGATGGCTGATACCGGTAGTAGGTTGGTGGTGGAAACTGGAGGGCCCAGTCCTGAAGCAGGAGCTTCCGTAGATCTGCCTTGACCTGGGCGTAGGGGATGGTGCCCGGGTAGTCTGGAGGGACCAATTCGGGAACAAGGTGGGGAGCAGCGAGCAGAAAGGAGCCAAGCCCACGGATTATTGGGAGGAGAGAGTGGCAGAGGGCATCTATCGGGAGGTGTCTCCTCATCGGAGCGTCCGCCTTGTATTTGTCCCAGGGGAGGGGAATGCAGTTCGTCCTCCTTCCCGCAAGCACCGGGTCCCTGGTGGCATGTCGGGTGTTGGAGGAGTCCGCTATTGGAAGGGTTGGTGGCAGCCTAGCAGCCGCCGGGTTGGTGGTCGGGGACGAGCAAGCCAGCCTGAAGGCGGCCATTCTTCTCCTGTGTTTGAGGATAGCTGGAAGTGGGGGAAGGCAGGCCTCGCAGGCCAATATAGTTGTTGGTGTTGCCCGAAAGCAGTTGGTGACCCATCTGAGAATCTGGTTCCAAAACGCGGACATCTTGTCAGACATGACCACCGTCGGTTGAAAGAGGTCTGCCCCGTAGGACAGGATCCGGAGGATAAGGCCTGAGGCCAGCCTGTGGCATGCGTAAGGGGCCATTCCGGCGCCAGGGGGAGAGAGTTGGCGGACAGTCGCGAAGGCAGTCTGTGCCAGATTGAGCCTCCTGAGGAAGTGGGTTGTTGTTTCCAGGGTCGGGGTGAACCAGTAGCCGAGCCAGCGGATGACCCTGGAGGGTTGAAATACCATGCCGTTTAGGGCTATGGGGGAGTTGGAGATAACCGACCGGTCCATCTGGGTGCACCAGTGGATAAGCTCCGTCTTAGGTATGGAAAAGGACACGCCGATCCTGGCTGCCCTGTTAGAAAGTAAAGAAAAAATATGCTGAAGAGCCCTAATATTCCCCCTGTAAGAAGCAGAAGAAACAGTAACGGAAAAATCATCAACATATGAAAAAATTATCGAACGAGGTATTGAAATATGTAAGCCCGAAACATAAATCAAAAACAACAAAGGAGAGACAGGAGAGCCCTGAGGGGCTCCAACTTGAACCGAACAAAAGACGCCAGGGGCTCCCTGGAAAAGGAGCTTGCACTGACGGTTAGAAAGAAATGAACGAACGCAAGACACGAGGTACCTAGGCACCCCGCGCTTGACCAAAATTTGAGAAAGAATAGAAGCGGAAATGTTATCGAAGCCACCCTTGATGTCCAGGAAAAGAGTAGAGACCTTAGTTCCTGGGCGCTGGCGGGAGCGGACTTCGTGAACGAGGGAAGCTGTGGCGTCGGAGGTTGAGAGGCCGGAGAGGGAGCCGCACTGGTTAGGGTTGATTAGACCGACTGATCTTGCGATGAGGGAGAGGCGAGTGGTGACAATTCTTTCCAGGATTTTGGAAACAGTCTCTAGGAGAACGATAATCCTGAAAGAAGCTGGGGAGGAGTAGTCAGGTTTCCCTGGTTTCGGAAGCACGATCCCATTGGCCCTTTTGAGGTGGGTGGGGTGGTATCCGTGGGAGAGGAGAGGAGAGAGGAGGTCGAGGAGGATTTTGGGATTGGCCCAATTCACATCCTTCCAGACCCCATAGGGAATCTGGTCGGGACCTGGGGCTGAGGAGGAGGAGGATTTGGCGAGAGCTCGTGAGATTTCTTCGGGAAGGAGGGGGCAGTCGTCGTGTGGCTTGAGCCAGCCAGCGGTTGGTGAGGTAGGTTTTGGAGGAAAGAAGTGGTTGAGGAGGGACGAGTTGATTTCTGTCGGGGTTTCGGCACCTGGGAAAGAGGGAAACCTGTCGGTTGGCCTGCCTGAGGCCATTCTCTTGGCATCCCAAACCGTAGTGGTTGTAACTCCAGCGAGGAATGTTTTGTAGTGTGAGGACTTGGCCTTTCGGATTGCTCTAAAGTAGGCGTTCCGTCTGGTCTTGGCTTCGGAGAGGGAGGATGTCGAGCGGTCCTTGCGGTGCGACCGGGAGGCAGAGTGGTATACCTGTCTTAGGTGGATTAGTTCAGTTGTCCACCAGTGCTTGGCTTGGACGGAGGGCCTCTTGGAGGGAGTGTGTGCCCGGATGAGCGTGGTGACCGCTGTAAGGTGCCTGGAAAGCCAGGCATCCATCGCTAGGTCAGTCGGGTACGGGGGGGGAGGCGGGATGGACAGTGAGGTCAGGGCTTGCAGAAGCGAGGCCCAGTCGGTCTTTTGCCAGTTAGGGCAGGGGGGAGGAGGCTTGAGGAGGGGAGAGGAAAAAATGGTCGTGATCGGCACGTGGTCCGACCCAGTCGAGGGGAGGTTTGTGTGCCAGTCGGCAAAGTAGGGTTGGAGGAGGTTGTTGGCGAAAGCGAGATCCAGCACACCCGGTCGGTTGGCGGTGTCAAAGGGGAAACGAGTGAAAATGCCTTAGAGAGNATTACTCATGTGGTGAAGGAGGGGGATGAAACTGAACCGTTTACTGGAGGTCAAGAGGGAAGAATTATGCGGAC